>JAQIXT010000041.1:0-104906 GCA_034700445.1 Stenotaenia linearis | reverse complement strand
AGCATTTACTTCAAAAATGATGTTTATTCATATGGATTTACAATGAAGTCTTTAGCAAAAGCTTTGAGAATCACATTTCTTCAATGGTAAGAGCTCTTGCTCACTTTTGGAGCTTTTGCTTCACTTTAATCATACCAGCCCATATATCGTTAGTGAGCCTATTATTTGTGTACAGTACAAAAGTACGAAGATTAGGTAAATTTTTGAATAAAATAACCGAGATTTTTGGATAATTTGGTAGGACTAAGTCAGTTAATTTGCTACAAACTTGACTTATTTTCTCAATAATTTCGTTTCATGGAAGGGTAAACGAATTTAGAGAATGTATTTGTCGCGTACTTCCATTAATAAAGATATCCGGGCATAGACGTTTTTGATTACTTTGTTGCAAATATTTGTATATATCGTTGATTAGCACATAAGGAAGACATGGTAGCTGGTTCTCCATTGCTTCGAGAATAGTGTAAGTGTAAGGGTAAGATTAGGCTATGGTATCACATGATTTGGGTTTAGCTGAGGTAAGGTTTAGCCGAATATGAATTTGACAGTTCATCAGAAATTGAAAACTTAATTAAATTGAAGTTATTCAGTAAAAAATACATCATATATAGATCAAAATCTGCAAAATGCAGAAATAAAAGATAAAAATTGCACTCATTTTTGATTAAATTTTCGGAGCAAATCTTTTTAGATAGCATGGCCGGGAAGCCGACATTTCCTCGAACCTCGTCTGGTACCTGGTGGAGCTTCACCAGCGCCGCGCGACGTGAATCGCGTTGCAAACTTCTAAAAATCGCGTGATATTTCGCGTCGCTGTTGCACTCCCATGCCACACCAATCTAGCGATTGTGTTATTAAGTACAACAACAGCAAGACAAAACCCAAAACTCCAAAAAGAAACCAAAAAACTCAAAAAACAAAAACAAAAATAACTTCAAAGAAACAAAAAAATTCCAAAGAAACAAAAAAATTCCAAAGAAACAAAAAAATTCCAAAGGAACCAAAACCAAAAAAAATCAAAAAAATCCAAGACACTCCAAAAAAAAAACCCAAAAAACCAAAACACTCCAAAAAAACCTAAAACAGTAACAGAAAACAAAATTTAAAAAGGGATAAAGGGGGGGGGGGGGGGAGAAAAGTTTAAAATAAAAAAGAGGAATGAGAGAAAATAAAAAGAACAAAAACGGAAATGGGAAGATGATAGGAAAAGAAAATTTCATTTTAAAATATTTATAATCAGTATATTGATTAAATAAAAAATTGAACATTGGTTTATTTTTCACTGTAATTGCAGATGGTGTACAAGTACAATCAAGGAATGTTTACAGTATTAGATAAAGTGTGCGATTAGTTCCAAACATCAACTATCAATTAATCTTACACAAATTGAAATCATTTTATTGCTGACACACTGTATAATTGAGCACAGTTTGTAATTAAATGCAATTAAAAAGCCAAAACTCAATTTTAATTGCCAAAACTCATGATTAAACAGCATAGTTAGTTTTTTAAATTTTATTTATTTATTTATTTTTGCACTATTGCTTAGTGGAATGACATTAGATTGTCTGCTCTCTACACATATGCAGTTGGAAGTTTACCGCAGTAAGAAATCGAAACTGATCTTTAAATATCAATTGTACTTATAAAAGGCACTGAAATATATTTTTGGCTCCCTATACAGCTTAAATCATCATTGACATTAAGTTTTAACAAATAACTAAAGACAAATTCATATTTTATTGTCACATTTATAAATTTAATGAATGATTTTAGTGTAACGTATAAAAATAATTGTAAAATACTCGAGTACAGTGCAAGAGGTTATTGAAAATTAATATCATTGAATTTTGAATTCTTAACTACAGAAAAAAAAACTTTCAAGTGAAACACAATATTAAATTGTTTCAAAATTCAGATTTTAAATTTTTTTTGTGCATCAATTTCATTAAGTCCTTCATTCTTCACAATAGGTCGTTTTAATAACAAGTCGACAATGTCTACGTACAATTCTTTTCTCAGTATAAAAAAAACGAAAATGGGAGAGGAAAAACAGTTTCCAAATAAAATGCTACACATTCACACGTCTCCTTTTGTTGAGTACGTTTGTGCTCTCGAGGAATCCACTTCTAACTTTGAGGGTCGAAAATTCTGTCGATCGATCGCAGCACTTGTACCATCACTGGCATCAGAAAACATCACTTAGCCCACACGGAGGGCATTACAAAAGGACATCTTTCGTTTCCGGAAGTTTAATAGTTAAGATGCCAATTATGAGCGCCACGACGGCCGTAAGAATTGAAGGTAATAACAGATTGAGACCGGGCAAACCGCGAAATACAACGATGCCCAGCACCGCAGCCACGCGGCTGATCCCGGTCAACACACCGTATGCAGTTGCCCTAAAGAAAGTATAAAAATAAATTAATTTTTGTTGAAAAATAAATCTTTAAAATGTCACCTCGTGTGCGTTGGGTAGGCCTCAGCAGTAAGTATGGCAACTGCTATCCAGCCCCATAAAAAAGCTAAATTGAAAGCCGCTTCGAAAATCACAACGTGAGTTGGAGTCTTTAAAAACCATATTGCACTGGCACATATACTGGTTAAGAGCATGGATAACCCTTTAAAAATATAGAAAAACCCAAGTATTAATAGTAGAAATGGCAATCATCTAAAGTTTGCAAGTGTAAATTGACTTTGCGCTGGATTTTTGGCGATAAAATATTTATTTTTAAAATTGCTATTTGTGATTTTAGTTATTTGTTAAAATTCTTTATGCTCTGAACCAAAATTGCAAAATTGCTTTTCCTGCCATTAAGGTGATTGAATTTTTAAGAGTCTTTCATCCATTACGAAACTTAAATGTCATTCCAATAAAAAAATGCCCTTAAAGTAAATAAAAAAGGGAATGTTTTGCTTACACAGAAAATCAAAAAGACTGCAAGTTGTGATTGTCATTAAAGATTCCATTTTTGTGTAAATAATAGAAGGACCTAAACTTCTGGTTTTGTGTTTATTTACCTTTAAATTGTATTTTTACTCAAAAGAAAACTTTTACTTTTTTAGCAATAAGTATAGGATTAGGTACATCTAGTCAAAAGCACAGTCGATGAGGAATGTGATGTTTCTTTCTGAACCCACCCCTCACTCCCACGTTCTACGATGATAGGGTAGATAAGGGTACTGATTTTAAGTAAATTGTAAAGAATTATTTAAAATTTTAAGTTTTGATCTTTATAAGAGTAATTTGAGTTATATAGAACAAATCTTCTAAGGAAAATCTAAATAAGAAAAACTGAATATTTGACGTTATGAAAAATTTTTTTTTTCTTTTAAAAAAAAATCGAATTGTTTTGGTTTCAAGATATCTTGTCAAAACTGGAGATTTCAATTTCGATTACAAAAACGACAGGAAAAATGGTTTTAATTACATTTTTCCTTCGTGCAAACATGTCATGGGAGCGCCTCTCTTATTGCAACAGATTGAGATGCTCTTCTCTTTCAGTGTAAGGCAGGTAAAGCTCTCTTTTAAAATAAAATAAAATATCCAACCCATTTTGGACTCGAAGGAAATTCCCGATTGCCCCATCCACGTTCGTCTATGCTTGAAAGAATACTGATGAGAAACAAGAATTCTCGAATGCCATCGGTATTCTTTGAACTTATTTAGTACTAATAGCATAATTATTAAAGTATACTGACCGATTACTCGAAGTCTTCCTATAAGATTCATGAGCAGTGAGGCCACAAGACTACCAGGAATGATAACTGCCTGACCAATTATAGCTTCCAAAAATAAATCGGATAACCGAAAATTAAAATTTAGATCGAGTTGACACGGTCCTTTTGTATTGACGGATTTAGTATTGATAAGTTCGCAGTCCTGAAATCGGAAGTCATAGAAGTCAGTGTCGGTTAATTCCGTATTGATTAAAACGGAAGCTTCAAAAAATGTGCGGCTTGATTCTATGGCTCGAAAAGAACAATTTTCGAATGTGCTGTTTCGAAATATCACGTGGTTCAATCGAATATGTGAGAATTCCGACTTGGAAAAAACACATCCATCATAGTGAGTGTTTTCGATTGACGAATTGAAAATCGTATGTGGAAATATCGTATGGTTCTCTATCCGCATGCGCGAACGGTATTCTTCGTTACGAAGCAATTGCATATATTCGGGAATCCAAAGCGACACCCCATAATAACTACAAAGAGTAAATTCTTATTAATAAATCATTCTGTTATTCAAATCAATAAAGACGATACACAAAAAAAAAAAACTCGTAATAAAACATCGTCCAATTTTCAGATAATAACAGAATAGATTATAAAATTCTATAATCTATTCTATGAATGTCTGAAAATAAATTTTTCTTGTGCATCGCTGTTTTTTTTTTAAATTTTACCCAAATGCTAAAAAAGCCCAAATTAAGAGAAGAGCGAAAGTCAAGTGTAAATAAGGAGGATTGAAAACGCGAAATATTGAACTCCAAAACTGCCAGACAGAATTAAAAACAAAGAAATGAAGTTAGAATCGATTTTGAATTGAGTATTCATTTTACGCACCGCTTCGAAACCTGAAACGAAATCGGCGAGAACACTGCGGCTGGGCGGAGGAGGAAAACCGCCGTACAATTGGCGACGTGTCGGCAATTCCAGTTCAGTAAGCTGCATAAGAATCACAAACAAAAATAATGAGATAAAATTTGAATATTTTGTCAATATTTATTTTTATACCTGATATTGCGCTGTTGGATCATGAATATGGTTGTTTTTATATACCGATTGATAAATAAACATAGCCTCAATATCACGACCAACCTAAAACGTCAATTGGAAACGATTTGAATTTAAAACAATTACGATTCCTTTCGTCTCACCTTACCTCTAACAAGAACCGAGGGCTTTCTGGCAGGAAAATGAGAGTAATAAGGGCGGCAAAGGAAGGTAATGAACACAAGAGAACAAATACACGCCAACTGCTAAAATACTGTTTTTTCTCTTCCATAAGTGCCACACCTAAATTAATTTGCGGTCAAAATTGCGCAATAAATGAAAATGGCGTTCCATTTTAAAGCTAAAAATAAACTCACCCGTTCTAGGTATGGCAGCCCATGCCATAAGGGCCACAAAGAGTCCTCCGAGAGCCCATCCTGCTAGAAGCCATGTGGTGCGACGACCACGGTCACGTCTTCCGAAAAATTCGCAGTAATAAACCATGATGACTGGTAACAGACCACCAGCTCCGACAGCACTCAATAAACGTGTTAATAAAAGAAGGCCGTAATTAGGCATGAAGGCAGCTATAGCACCAAATGTGGAATTGAAAACTAGGGCCACAAGAAGTGCTGTACGACGTCCGACGCGGTCTGCTATGCAACCCCACATTATGGCGCCAACTAACATCCACGAAAAAGTAACTCCAGCTGATATAAAGAAAACACGTAATCAATCGTTAAATAAATTTGCTTTTTGAAAACATAATAATGTAATAAAAATTGAATTTCTACTCTAAGAATTTTTTTAGAAACACGTAAAAATCGATTAAATTTAATTGAATTTTCTTATTTTCTAGGGTTTTTTAGATGAAAAAATTTCTACTGAAATATGCCGCTAACAAAATAAAATTTCAATTTATCTAATAACTTGATGATGTGCAGCGAAGCCACCCGAGGCGGAGTTTTTGAAATTGCAATTTACGGATAATTTATTTATACCATTTGATGAATCATTACCAAGGCAGGTTTTATCAGTGTTCTCCATGCACAAATCTTCTTCAGCGCTGGGAATAAGAAAAGCAACGACAAACAACTCAGCATTATCAGCGCCCATCCCGAGTCCGGCGAATAGCAGCAGCAGCCAATGGAAAACGCCCGATCCCGTCTGTACGCACAAAATTTATTTCAAACGATCAAGAAAATCAAATCTCAAAGTCCCAAATCCGTTTTACCTGCGTGATGGCATCGTCGTGAAACTGAGCCACAACCGACGAGTCCGTGGTAGGTTCCTCGACACCATCCGAGATGGGTTCACCGGAGGCGGTGGCGCCGCTTTCTACTATTCGAACGGTCTTTATTCGTGTCGTACCTTCTTCGGTGTACGACGTCATTGCGAGAGACGCCTCACGGCCCACGAGGGATGCCTCCTCCGAATCCTCGGCCAAGCCGGGCATTTCGTCTGAAATCAAATCAACTCGAAATAAGACTTAATCTATTGATTAGCTTTGGTTAATGCGGTGTGAATGTCAAATAACGTTTCAACCAAGCGAACTGTGTTCACAAAACGAAAGAATAAACCGAAGGCAATGAAACTGTGGTTGAATTAATTGGCACGTGCGAAAATGGCGTTAGGATGATTAAAAAAAAAAGAAAGAAATAAAAATATTTTCACCATATTCAAAGTGCAGAGAAGCGTGTCACAAGTGCGCAGTGCTATTCAAATTTTTGAGCCTACATGTGGTGTAATCACGTCGTTTGCAGCGTAAAGAAATAGTATATAAAGGGTTTTAAAATAGGTGTACACATAAAGGAATTTGCACATAAAATAGCAAGAATGACTGCGAGCTGTGCAAATCGCCTCAATGACAAGGCCACGCAAGGAATCCTGTGGCGGAGAAAATCGATCGACGCAAAAGTGGCTGCTGCGCCACCTTCGGGACACGTTTTCGTTTAGGTGGAGTGACCCTCGCGAGAGAAACACAGATGAAAATAACAAGTTTCGTCTCCAGAGTCCGCATCATCTTTGTTTACGTCAAAAACTGACACCAAGAGATTTTCTACCTGTCCAATCGAATCCGCTTTTACATTACTTGATTCTGTTTGCGTGTTCGAAAAGCAACAGTCATCCAATGCGTCATCGGGTCAATAACTTATTTAAGGGACCAAATTAAATAAAACTCTTTACTTTCACTAATGCATTGAACTTTTTTTTTTAATGGACAAGTCACGATTTACGATTCTTCAGAGAATAAGACCACTTTAAGCGCACCTGTTACGAAAGGCAATTCCGTCTAATAAAAGCATGGTGTCAGGCAAGAAAAATGATTGCGACTGTGGTGCGCGAAATGAATACAGGAAGGAAATCTTAACGTTGCCATAAACATCATCTTTCACCTTTCAAAAAAGTACGAAACGTAACTGAATAACTGCACAACGATAAACACGATTACCGTCGATCCAGTGATGCGATTCGTTTGCGAATTCGTCTATCGTGCGCCGATTGAAAAGATAAAAATAACAAATTTTAAAAATTTTCAACGGATTTTTTTCGTTTCAGTTTTCATTGGAAAACTGTGTGTTAAGGGACGCGCCATGCATTGCCATGACAACCGCGATGGTGATGGGATCCATTGATCGGCGCGGAGCGCGTCCATCCTTAAATAGAAAGAGGTCTTTTATGCCGAGTTTTACTCACCTGAGGAGGCACCTACGTCGGAGCACAGGTGAACATCGTCGGCCGGCGCCGCCGCCTCCTCCTCCTGCTGTTCCTGTAAAGCCAGCACGGGGCGCTGGTGGGGCGCGCGACTAAATAATTGAGTGGAATGGCAACGTACACCCACCAATCGATGGTGGCAGGGACGAAACCAATGACAGAGTGCGCTACGGGGAGGGCACACAAAAGACTGAGCCAGGTGAAGACGCAACGTAAGAATTTTGTGGTGGCGCCACTGCGCAGAGGCACTCAAACAGGAATTGATGGATTTTAATTTATTCAAATGAAAAAAACAACTACAGAAACTTAATTAGTTTTTTTTATTCGGCGCCTTCGTAAAATCGTGCGATGTCCCAGTTAGAATCGATCGTTCGTGGTCCTTCGATTTTCGTACCGTCTTTAGTAGCAATCGCAAATTGGTACTGAAAAAAAATAAAAGTGATATTAGAATAGGAGTTTGACGATAGCGAAATCTATTACTCTGTAAAAAGAGCGAGCGTCTCTGTAGTACAAAACTTTCAAGCACTCCATGAGGATTCCAATTGCTTGTCTTTGATTTAATTCTGGTGTTTCATCGAGAGCTTTACGAAGCATTGGCTATAAGTAAAGTATTTTTATTAGTAAACAGAAAAATATGCAATAAAAAGAGCATTGAGAAAATATAACACTTGGTATATCCAGGTTATAATAAAAACGATTAAAATATTTTTTTAAAATAAAAATATTAACAAAAATAAGTAAATTAATAAATAATGAAAATAAAATCAATGTATATAATAAAAAAAAAGAAATGAAAGAAGTAAAATAAAAATAAACGTGAAATTTTTTTTTTAAAGAAAAAAAAAAACATTCATTTTGTTAATGTAAGTTACTAAATAAATAAATATCGTAGTATCGATATTAAGTTTTCATTAAATATATAAATTCCAGATCAAAACTAGGAACTAACTTAATTTCTAGGTTTAAAATACAAAATGGCTTATGAGTTCAAATTGGTCGCACAGCAAACCCCCTAAATTTAAAATTTCAGTTCTGCCAAAGCAGAATTTGTTACAGTAAATTAGATATTTTCAGTTAAATAGCTGTAAAACCTATTTTCTGTGATTTTAAACCATTCTCAAATTATTTATATTTTATTTACCAATGCTATAAGAGCACCATAACCAGTTGCAATGTGAGAGCATTCAAACGCAGTTCCAAGTTTATCCACATGTCCCAAAAACCTGACATAAACAATAAAAAAATTTAGAAATTTCTGGGATAATACTTTTAATTTTCACAACTTACGGTTCTCCATCCTGCATTCCGCCAACGATAAAAGTTGTCCAGAAAGGATCAAATTGCGATCGCCTTATTAAAAAAACAATTATAAACCTTAATAACTTTTCATTTACACACAAAAATTATAAATAATAATCACCGATTGTATAAAACTCTAGTGAGCCAGGAATGTAGAGCGCGAGGTTTAATAGTAAAATCATCGTAAAGACATTCCTCATCGATTCTATTAAAGTACAATAAAAATAATGATTAACTTGGAAATAAAATAAATGCTATGATATAGTTCATTACACTTTTTGTTCGATGACATCTTTTAAATATTGAAAGTCAGCAAAATCACCGCCACAACCCAATATAGAGAAATCATTAACTTTCATCACTCTAGAACAATCGCGAAATCGGGCTAGAGATCCGTACGATCCTAATGTATCGGCTGCAATTACAACTCCGCCTTTGTAAGCGAGTCCCAAAACAGACGTGCCAGTAGTAGTTGGATTTCTGTTAAAAGAGAAATATAGCTGAATCATTGTGTACATCAAAATTTTAATTAAAAATGCCCTTACAGTGTTCGAGTTGATATTCCTGTATGACTTTCTGTTGATTGGGATGGAAAGTCATAAAAACTGCCCGGCTTTGGGCCATATTTCCACAAAGCTTTACCCATGAAATTATTTACGAAGTCTCCGCTCGCAGCCATGATGAGTCGAATTCTGAATGCTGTGATAAAGCTAGGTACAGACCAAAACCCTCGTCCTTTATCAAATTAAATGAAGTAATTTCGAATGAATAATTTCTGTTTTCTGTATAAAAAAATAAAATAATAGTTATGTTAAAATATTTTTCAAAGTAACTTAATAATTTTTTTTTTCGATTTATTTATTATTTTTTTATTTACAAGTATCGTCCTTTAGGTAACTTCCTAGCTGACTTGTCGAGTGACTTGTCCACTGTCCAAGTACTCTGCGCATGCGCTAGAGATTTACTACGGTCTTACATGAACACCTAGAAGGAGTAATTTATTTTTAAAAATATTAATCATATTACATTACAGTTTGTTTGCATAATTTTAAGGGTGAAATACAAATGACGTCATTATCAGACGATAGCAAATTAGTAAACATGCGTGACTACGATTGTATTCCAGACAAAATGAACGTAGATGAAAGTTCTGATTCAAAAAAGCACCACATAAATCAAGTAGCCACTAGCCTAGTTCAAATGTATCAGCCCAAGCTAGATAATACATCGGTAGCTGTAAACGATCTTTTGTAAGCCAAACTGTTAAGAATGTTAAATTATTATATTATTGTCATACTCTGTTGTAGGAGGAGCCAAAATATAGTATTAGAAACGATACAACAAGAAAATGCAAAATATAAAGATGCACCTAAGCTAGATCCAATGGTAATTTTTATTCAATAAAGTTTAAATTATACTAATTATACTTTAATTTTTAGTTTGAGGATGTTAAAACGTATCATCAAAAACTTCTTACAATTAAAAAACAAATGGCTTATCTACGAGAAAAATCACAGAATTTAATAGTGAGAAATAAAAGATCGCAAGCATTGCAGAAAGTTAATTTATAAAATTTTAAATTCCAGCAACGAGCACAAAAACTGCAAAAACAGAAAGATAAAGAATTAGAAGCCAAACGATCACAAAAACGATTAGCAAAAGAACGAGAAGAATTAATTACTGCAAGACCTCCAATTAGAAAATCTTAAATATGTATAATAAATACAAAATTTTATGATTCACAATAAATTTTTATTTCTACAAACAAACCAACATTGTTTTTTCTTTTCATCTACATTTAATCTTGAACAACAATAATACACTCTTCATTCTCGCTACACTGTGTTCATCTGTAAAAATTAATAAGAAAAATTTATAATTTTCATTAAGCTAAATTATAAGACAAACAAACCTATTTCTTTAATAACTGATGTCTCAATGCCAAAAAGGGAATTGCAAATCCACTTCCGAAAAACCACATATATGTGACCGTTAAGCGGAAACGATTGTCCATTCTGAAGGGCATGTTCTGAAAATAAATATATTTCGTTTTTATATTGGAACTTTTAGGCTTAATGAAAATTAAATATTAAACCGCTTCAACTGAAAAAGTAAGTGTTTGCATAGTTTAACTTACTGATCCAGGTATTCCTCCCTCATCATGGCCTCCTGCTCGTCTTATCGCCGACGAGGAGAATTTGCGAGAAATCAAAGCTAAACGACTCAAAGGTGCCATTTTGTGCAAACCAAAATAAACGGAATACCGGAAATGATTAGCAGTCAGCTAGCCAATTCGTCTAGGAAAAGACGTATACAAAAGAAAATATTTAAAACCTGATGAAACTACTTGCATCAATTAAGTTATTAATCAAAATTCATTTCTAAAAAGAGAATTACATAATAAACGGCTTATTTAAAATCAAAGAATAATTATTTAAGTAATTATTAAAGTATGGTATCGTCCTCCAGCTAGTTTGTGGAATGGATTCCAGCTTTGCCAGGCGCCAGGCCGTACATCCGTACATCCGGGTGCATCCGGGCATCCAGCGTCTGCTCTGCTGTGGACGATGGCGTTGTTTTTTCATAAATAATTTCTACATCACTGTCATTGCGATATTTTTTTCTATTATATTTTAATATGGTTAAGTTTACTGTTTTATTTCGAGGAACTGTTTCTCGTATTTGCACAATTCGTACGTTGACGAAAACAACATCTCGTCGGTACAACATAGACCGCCCCGATGTAATCGGTACACGTCCAGAAACAAACACCCTTGATTACAAGGTAAGATAATTGAAAAAATAAAGATATTGTGTTGAGATCGTTTCAGAAAATAATTATATTTATTTCAGACTAATTATGAATGTATGACAAAACTAGTCGAAAATTTAAAGGAAAATGTTAACAACATAATCAAAGGTTTGTTTATAAATTTATTTTATGAAATTATTTCAAAATAAATAAAACTGAAATGCTGTAATTACAGGAGATCAGAAATACGTAGAGCGTCATTTATCTAAGGGCAAAATGCTTGCACGTGACCGAATTAACAGTCTTCTCGATCCGAGGTAACTATATATAAAATATCTATTAATAAATGTTATCAAATATTTAATTTTTTTTCTGTATTTAGTTCCCCATTTTTAGAACTTTCTCAGTTAGCAGGATTACAATTATACGGCAAAGAAGAAATTCCTGCAGCGGGTATAATTACTGGAATTGGTCGTGTTTTTGAGTGAGAATAGAATGTTAGATCAAATATCACAACAACTGACAGAGTAAAACTAACTTCAATATTTTGAACTGTAATTTTATTGCAGAAAAGAATGTATGATCGTAGCTAACGATGCCACAGTTAAAGGTGGTACTTATTTCCCAGTCACGGTGAAGAAACATTTACGAGCGCAAGAAATCGCACGTGAAAATAGGCTTCCGTGTATTTACTTAGGTATTAAATGTTTATAAAAAATTTATTTGTTTATTTATTTATTTTGTGGATTTTTTTCCCAGTCGATTCTGGAGGTGCTAATTTACCACGCCAAGCCGACGTATTTCCAGACAAGGAGCATTTTGGCCGGATTTTTTATAACCAGGCCACTATGTCTGCAATGGGCATTCCTCAAGTATGAATACAAAATTAATTTCGTTAATCTTTTTACTCAAATTCAATTTTAAAGTTTAGATTGCAGTTGTATTAGGCAGTTGCACTGCTGGTGGAGCTTACGTACCTGCGATGGCGGATGAGAGTATAATTGTTAAGAAACAAGGAACAATTTTTTTGGCTGGGCCACCATTGGTAATTCAATAATGTGAAAAGTTAATAGAATGTGAAATATTTCAAACAATGGTAAAATAATTTAGGTAAAGGCAGCAACTGGTGAAGAAATTACTGCAGAGGAATTGGGAGGTGCAGATTTACATTGCGGGTAAGCATTATAGTGATTTTAATTTTAACTTTTTTAATTTTTTCTAATTTTTAATTTTTTTTTTTCAATTATAGAAAATCAGGCGTTACAGATTATTATGCTCACGATGACCAACATGCTTTGTATATTGCTAGGCAGATTGTTAAAAATACAAACTATATGAAAATACCAACGGTAAATTGAGTTCTTTTATTTTATTTATGTTTCTCCATCCCATCTTCCGCCCTCATAAAAATCAACAATTAATATTTTGGCAGTTACATTCAATTTGACATTTTAAGTGACATTTGACATATGACATTTGTTAATGTAATTTATAATACATAGTAAGTACACAGCCTGTTAGCTACAGAAATATCTCTGCAATGAAGCATTTGGAATAGTTATTTTAGAGTTTAATCACCATATTTATGGTATTTGTTAGGAGTAGTTTAAAAATAAAAGTACTGAAGAAAGCTGTACTTAAAAGATAATTTTTGGTCTATTTTTTCAAATGGAAGCTAATCAAGATAAAGTGGAGACCTGTGCTTTATATTGTTAAAACCAACATAAAGGCAAACTTATTTGAAATGATAGGAAAAGTTTGAGTTATTAAATGTTTATTCTAACTTATTAAATTCCCAACTGACAGTATTAATACTATGATTTCGATTTCCCATTGTTTAAGCAATCCAAACGAAAAATTCAATAACAAATACATCAAATGGAAAGATGTCATTAAAAACAATCTAAAAAGGTCTAATTTGCAAAATCACATTCTCAAAAAATGTTCAAACTTCCTTTTTAATATTAAAATTATTTTTACACATACAGTAATTTAGACATCTAATTAACAATTATTATATTTTTTTTTGTAATTTACAATCTTCTAGAATGCGACTTTTTAAAGATAACATTTCTCTTAACTGTAGGTGAAAAGTCACTTTTTTCTTGGGTATAAGATTTCGGTCACAATCCTTAACTAGCATCTTTTTCGAAAACTGCTCACACTTTTAGTGAGCGTCTTTGGTTCTGAGAGAAAGTCAGAGTTTTAAGGGTCAAGATTGTTAGAAGAGTATCCAGTTAATCTTTCAAAAATAAAAGAGTTTTATAAAAACAATTTATTAATACCTTCTTAATTTCAACAATTAGAATTAATGAGGGAAGATTCATTAATTTTATTTAACGCATTATTATTTCCTAAGGTTGAAATTACGCAACCAAAAGAACCACTGTTTCCTGCAGAAGAACTATATGGAATTGTCGGTGATAACTTGAAGAAAACTTACGACATTAGAGAAGTCATAGCTCGAATAGTCGACGGAAGTGAATTTAATGAATTCAAGAAGATGTACGGAGAAACTTTAATTACAGGTCTGACCTTAATAATATTTCTTTTTAATTAAAAATTAATTAAGAACTAAATTTTATCTCTCACTTTTTAGGATTTGCAAGGTTGTACGGATATCCTGTTGGCATAATTGGGAATAATGGCGTTTTATTCGCTGAATCTGCTCTTAAGGTACATCTTTGCCTAAAATATTCAAAAGCTTTTAATTTCATGCGCTTCATTCAGGGAGCTCACTTCATTCAACTCTGTTCAAGACGAAAAATTCCATTAATATTTTTGCAAAATATAACTGGTAAAATGAAATAATTTTGAAAGTAAAAAATAAAATAAAATTTTTTATTGTCGTTCATAGGTTTTATGGTTGGTCGGGACGCAGAAGCTGGCGGAATTGCTAAACACGGAGCCAAAATGGTTACTGCCGTCGCGTGTGCTGACGTACCCAAGTTCACAGTTATCGTTGGAGGGTCATACGGTGCTGGGAATTATGGAATGTGTGGCAGAGCTTACAAGTATATTCGACTTGATTGTGGTAATAAAAAAAAGTCTCTAAATCCAAAAACTTTTGTTTTTAGTCCCAGATTCCTTTTTATGTGGCCAAATGCCCGAATATCGGTAATGGGAGGCGAGCAGGCAGCAAATGTGCTCGCACAAATCACGAGAGAACAGAAGAAACGCGAAGGAATGGAGGTTAAATAAGAGTAATTAGGTTATTGATTGACTTACCAGATAAGTTAAACGATGTAATGAAATTTTAGTGGAGCGATGAGGAAGAACGAGCGTTGCGCGATCCGATCATTAAGCGTTTTGAAGCGGAAGGGAGCCCGTATTTTTCCAGTGCACGGTTAGTAAAAGTTATATTTTGATAAAAGCATTTTTATTATTATTATTTTTTTTATAAAAAGATTGTGGGATGATGGAATTATTGATCCAGTTGATACGAGGAAAGTGTTGGCTTTGTGCTTAAGTGCGAGTCTAAACAGACCGGTTGAAGAGACAACTTTTGGAATATTTCGGATGTGAAGATCATAATCATGAAACTGTAGCAATAATGCAAAATAAAGTCAGTGGAAAGAAATGATTATAAAAATTGTTCGTTTGTTTTTTTCTTTTTTTCTTTTTAAAAATTATAATTGGTAATTTTTTCTTACTGAAATTTAGAAAATTCAGTGTTTGATTATATGAAAATCCTCTTACAGTTCTACATGTATATATTTTTCTCTGAAAATTATAGTGGGACCCTGATTTTTTTATCTACTCACATTCTCCAAGCCTTATGTAATTTAAATGTTTTATCAGAAAATAAATATCTTTATGCATTTTGCGATATAATATCAAGGACAAACAAGATCAATAATGTAAAGGTTCAAGAGCTTATTTTTCAAACTTCCATTTGAGTACTTTATCATTTACATAGCAAGAAATTTAAGTGCATATGTTTTTTTAAACCTCCAAAAAAACAGCTTTTACCGTATTCAATATAGCAAACATTAGTGTTGGTAAGTTTTCCGATCGGATGTATTATGTTTATATATTGAAAATCCGCTATGTATTATTATTATCAAGAATTGATTACTAGTAATCAATTCTTGTTATTATCACTGCTTTCGGTTTGACTCAAATTGACTTTCGATTAGGCAAATAAAGTTTATTTACTTCTGGTATTAAAGACAACAGAAAGATAAATCACTCTTAAGAGATTACTTGTTATTTTGAAACATAAGACCTAAAGTGAGTGGACAAATATTGGTCTCAAAAACCAAAATGGTCAAAAAGATTAAAGGATAAGATATTAAATTTGACTAAAATTGACAAAAAAACTTGCACGTTTGAATTTAATGCAATAAAGTTGATTTTAATAAATAATAATGAAAAGATGCACTGTGGTGTGCTATAGTTATTGCTATTATATTATTCAGTTTCCAAAGTGTCGCTGTAGTTGCTGTTTTTGTTTTACAAAGACTAATCTTGTCTTGAGCTCGCTCTTGAGAGATGAAAAGTTGATTATTTTGTGCTGACACCTACTGATAATTACAAAAATTGGGAGAAGCGAAAGTAAATAGGATTCGCGTGAAGAAATGCTAATGGCTGAATACATTCCAAGAATTCCAACTCACTTGAAGCATGATCAACAACTTGACTTCAAAGTATTCCAACTCCGTACTGATGGTTCTGTTGCTGAGATGGGAAGCATTGCACCTCCAGTAAACTAATTCCGAAATGTTTTGCATATTTCATAAAGCACTTTACATTCATACAATATTCCTAACAGATTGGAGTTTTTGCCATACATATAAGAAGAATGGAATTTCCAAGTAAATTTCGCGTCATTAATCTCTCGATGTACTTTCAAGTTGAAACCGTACTTTGGGGTTTTTTTTTTATTTTAATTTTTTATTTCACTTTTTTATTTAAATTATTCATTCGTTTGAATGCACTGCTTTTATCAAACCACTACATTACTAGAATCGAATTGATGTGCAGAGTGTATGCAAATTTAATGCAATTCTGTTGCAGATTTGCCTGCAAGAAAAGAGTTGATCAAAATAAAAGTGACAGTAAATGACGTTTCCAAGGAAACGGGAGTATTGCATGCCGGGAAAGATCAGTTACTCGAGATTGATGTTTTGTTGCACTTCCACGTGCAGGTAATGCCGACTTAAAACGAGAAACGTGTAGATGGATTCAAAATAAAATTGATTTTTTCAGCCGAGTTGTTTTGCCAATGAAGCAAGCAACAAGATTATTATTGAAATGATGGAGATCGTAGACAGCCTTGGGGCGTGGACTATTGCAACTCTGTATTTGCACCTTTACGACGTCATGGCGGTGGTAAGAATAAGAAATGTCTGTTTTATGGATGTGTGTGCGTTTAAGTTATGGGCCATAACACATAGAATGCGTGGCAATGCTGAATAAAATGGAAGGGGTAACCTAAAAACTACTTGGGAGTTTCCCAGAATATCTACAGCTTGGTTATTGCAATTGCTTTGGACACCTAAGCCTGCACAGTTTCAGTTCAAATTAAACTGATTCCTGGAAGCACATCTTTTTATTTTAAAGTATAGTAAAACTAATAATGAGCTTATCATGTCCGGTGGGGAAAATATTTGAATAAATTAAGCATTAAAAATGAGAATCAAGATGTAATTTCGTTTTCAAGAAGTAGTAAGAAGGCCAGAGACTTTGCATCAAAAGTATGCAAAATAAGGCCTGAAATCCTTTTGGCTTTTATCTAAGAAAAAGAGAACTAAATCTGGCATTATAGTTGTGGGTCAAGGTATATCTTTCAACTTTGAAAAAAAACATCGAACAGTTGGCTTTGTATCCCTGAAATTGGATAACCGATGTAAAAGGATAGAAAAGAAATATCTACATGAACCTTAAAGTGGACCGCCGCTCGGCGATACAGAAGTCTACTCAGATAAGATTTAGGGAGTTGTTTATTAGCAAGAAAGACAGCTTCTAACATTCGCTCGTTTTTTCATTGCTAAAGCAATACAGCTGTCACATTCGTGTAAATATAAGTCGCGAATTATTTCATTAGTTTTGACATGTCTTAAAAGTTAAAAGACAGTATTGATTTACACAATTCATAAATTCCGTAAATACAGTAATCAAATAATCAAACAACATTGGCAAAATTGTCGCATTTATTAGAAAATCCACATTTCGGTATATTTATTAATGCAATTTGGTTGGATTTTAACTATCGGTTTACAGATTTATTTTCAAAAATGACAAATTAACTTCAATTTCTGTTAATATTATGAAATTGATCAATTGCGTAATTGAGGAACCGCCACTCGGAAAAGCCAACTTTAAACACATAATTTGTCAAATAATACAGGATGTGTATTTAAGAAATATAAGATGTGGACCAGATTTTTTCGACTAGTAATTTACCTCATGTCGAGACAATAATCCACGTGTCATCGAAAATAGATATCTTCGTCATTGCAAAAGATTAACAAACTTCACTTGCAATTGCAGTAATTTGAGTCTATAAAATAATCCCGACTTGTCTCCCATCAAAGTCGAGTTCTTGCAGTTAGAGAAGGAAAAAAATCTTTATTTTCGTTTGAGGTCGAAATCCAAGACAACCCACTAATCACTCCACAGAGAACTGAAGATTCCTCTTTTTTCAGGCACAACCAATGAAAGAATTTTATCCCATTATTAACTCTTTAGACGACACTATGGCGTCGGTCGAGCTGGAAATGTGCTTTAAATACGGCGTTTTCGGATATGGTTACTCCAATCAGGTGAAGAGCACGAAATATGTTCCGAATGGAAGTCTCTTAATCCTCGTCTCTTCTCTCTCTGACGTCCGTTTTATTTTTTCAGCTGGACTTGGATCCAGAAGAGATGAACGCTATCGAGTCAAGTCTCCTTCCTCGTTTCAATCCCACACCATCCCGTCAAGTAAATGCAAGGTTGGGGCGCATTCCTATCACTCCCCGGAGACAGCGAACTGAGCCCCATTTCTTATTCTTTTTTTTCTTTTTACTCTTCAACTTCTGTAGTGGCACGAATGGCTGCGAGCCCGTGTCTTTTGAATCCCTTTTTCCTTCGCTGCCAAAACCATCGACAGTGAGTGCGGTTCAAGATTTGTTCGGTAAACGCTGTTACAAACCCAATATCGACCTTTATACCTATAAAACGCTATCTCTTCAGGTGACCCAGCTCGGTTTCCTCTTCTTGTCAAGAAAACTCCACAACTGACGAACGTAGTGAAGAAAATAACTCCAAAACTGTTGGAAGCGCACGAACTGTTCTCTAAGTTTAATTTAAGACGCGATAAACTCGACTTCCTCAATAACCTTATCAACGGGCGTTAATGAGGCAATCCAACTAGTTGCTCGGCTGCCATTTTATATTTTTCGACCGAACGGATAAGTTGGAAATTACTTTTCCACTCGTTGTTATACGTAAAAATTCATTACAGTTTTGAAACTTGTTAAATACAGTAGCTTCGTCGGAAATTAAAAATAATAAGTCGGGTTTAGTTAAGTTTGAAAGTTTAGAGCAAAGCTTAACCTTAGCAACTCAAGGGGCAGCAGTGTTTATCGAGCTACCCCTGGAGCTTTGCTGCAGTGCAGAAGGCAATATATAAAATTTACCATAAAATCTCGGCGGAAGATTACATTATTTTACCATCTATAAAAATGGAAATATTTCAAAATAAAGATTAATTAAGAGTCAACGAGTCGTTGATAATCTCTCCATTATTGGTGAATATAGCTCGGAGGAGAAAACGAATGGAAATGACTGGATTAGATCTAAATGTTAGTGACTGTTGAAGAATGTTCAAATGCTATACCCAATCATTAAATGTCGTTTGTTATTGCGGCTGTGTTTATCAGCTAAGTAAATTCTCGAGCCTGGCCCCAAATGTTCCAAACACGTAAGCGTTCATTAATTATTTGCAGAGCGAAATTGGGAAAGTTATTTAAATGTCTTCATTTCTCTTGGTCTGGATTAGACAAAAAGAACGCACTGTGCGCTCTTTATCTTGTATTAAAGTACCACGTACTTTAAACACATAATTTTGCAGTTGGAGTGCCTCGTCCTTCAGATGAAATCTAACTCCATTAATTTTATAATAATAATAATAAAAGTTTATATATAAAAAAAATTAAGAGTTTTATTTCTAATTGTATACAAAACTCAAAACTACAGGTATATAATGGCTGAAAAGCCTCGAAATTGGATTTGGAAAACATGCATCTGGTAGACAGACGCGGAATAATTAATAAATTCATATGTCAACCGACTGTCAAATAACTTCACTTGTTCCCTCGCAATCCGTGCGTTTAAATTAATACTCACTACCTTAATCTTTCTTCATTAAAAATTTGAGCTCGTAACGGTTGTTCCACAAACCACATGCACAATGTGTCAGACACTGATGGGCACAAAGGGTTGACCATGAAATCTGATTCCTTAGCCTTCGATACTCAAATAAAACAGTTGAGCTGCGCGTGCGCCTTATACTTAACGTATTTGCATAGGTAAACAGATGCGCGCACGCATATCGCCACGTATTGAGCTTCGATAGTAAACAACGTACAGGTCAAGGTCCGTGTGGTGATGAAAATAAAATGGCAAAAGTTGCCACGGCAGTTATCACGACGAAAGTAGCCAATAGAAATCTGTCGCAAACGAGCGACACCTGCTGCCACTCGATGCGAACGTGGTCCCGTCTGTCCTGCCCTGCTTGACGAACTTCGTTGCGTTCGATCGTCTGATAAATTTTGTTAAGGACACGCAGAAATTGTCGCTCAAAGTGGTCCGCACTCGACTCCGGATTTGCCGGCTTCCGGTGTGGGAAACGAGGTGAGAAATTGTACTGTTCGATGTGGTCCATATCGGACGAATGAGATTTGTCCTGAAATTGATCCTTCAATTAACGGTTAGTGTATTATGTGACTAAGGAAGATTGTATGAGTTACCTTAGAAAGGCGGTCACCTGACGGCGGCTCAAATTTGAGGAAAAGAATCTTGGCCAAAACACCAAGAACGAGTTTGCGCAGAGGTGCGGGTACTTCGGTGTCCCTTACGCCTCTGTGATGTACGTTAAGCGTGATGACGGAAAGACCCGTAGCAAAAGAAACGATGCAAATGGTCACTCCGTAATACATTCCTAAAGTATAAAATAAATAACAATTTAAATTTAACGGTATTATTTCAATGCCACAATCAACAGCAACTGACCACTGATCCCATGAGACCTGCCTTTAAAGAGGTCACTTGTTCACCACATATATTTTATGATTTTAACGTCCTGATCATTGAGAAACCAGTATCTTGCGGTTTGTATTAGACTAATTATAAAAGATTAAAAGACCCAACTACATTGATAAACATTATTCAACTTAATCAGCTTTAAACTTTCAATGGAACTCAAGTCCTCCGTAGAGTTAACTGAACATGCGCAGTTAATTTGGATTGTTACAGTAAAATGGCGTTCGAAATCGAGCTGGAAGTTAGTAATTTTGAAAAAATTCCTGGCTTTGAGGTAATTTAGAATTTATGATTAAATTTAAATAATAAATGTAACTTTGTAGATCGTTCATGTGTACTGACTGGCCATTGCTACTTAACGAAGTTAAATATGGTAAGTCATTTTTTTCTCTAATTATAATATTCGAGGAAAGGCAAACATTCAAAACCGCAATAATTGAATTAAACCTGTTATTTGCGCTTGCACATCTGGTGTTTGTGTATTCGGTAAGGGATAGGGATGCATGTCGTTACTGTTGACTGTCGGCGACACCAAAGGACTGCAGCCATAGCTTTCGATTACAGTGTCATGAAAACATTCAATGAAGCCCAGGTGAGGCTGATTTGTTTACGAGCATCAAGCAATAGCTGGAGAATATTCAAAACACTGAGCGCGGGCAAAATAAATACCCCGCAAACCCCTCTTGTAATTAAGAAACAACTAAATTATGCACTATATCTTCTTTAATGGGAATAATCAAAACAAGGTAGTTAAATAAATCTTCAATTTAGAACATGCCACACCACCGATATTATTTATATTTTCACTGGCAACACAATACCTATAAGAGGTGTTTTCTCAGTCGGCGGTAAATTTTCCCGGATTAACATGAGGAACACAGTCATGGAAAGTAATGTGCTGATGCCTAGAGTCACTTTTTCACCCGATTCCGGGGGAACGTAGAAAACAAGTAAAGCTGTAACAAAACAAGAGGGAAAAAAAAACTTGTACCTTTCGGGCTGCGAAAAACGGCGGTAATGTATCGGTAATCGATTAAACCTTAGCTTATACCTATTCCGTTTATGAGAACACAAGGTAATATGAGATTGAAGACGTAAAACATGGGTCTTCTGCGAAGACGCAATTTATACGTGATATCCGGGTAGGGCTCTGAGCAACACGAGTAGTAATGCACGTTACGTTGAGCAGAGAACTCGTCCAGGTCAAATTCGCCATTCACCTGGTAATTGGTTATATCCCCGTGGTCGTCTTTTATGACTAAATCCATCTGAAATAAAATAAATACAGCGTTTAAACAAAGAATTTAATACGAAAAAGCAATTTACTTGCGTTACGAATCTAATGGAATTGTGTCGCTACTGTTTTACTTTTGGGGAAAATTCATTACGCTAATCTTCATGTCTGCTGCTTAATTGAATCGAGTGCCATCGATGTCGAAATCTCCTTTCCCTCTCTAAAAGAACATCCTGCGCCATTCCCATCGGAAAGCTCCATCTCGGAGTTCGATTGAATGCATCCCACGCGGGTAAACGACTTATGGCGCTCGGAATGCATTCATTTCTTCCTGTCCTGGCCCATGGTAGACCAAAATAGAATTTCGTAACGAAACTAATGTTTTCTTTGTATTTCGGATTGAACGAATACCGAGCGATTTGTCTTCTTTTATTCTATTTCATGAAAGTCACGACGTTTGTTATATTTGCATATTTTTAAAGTGAATGATGCGAATATTATTTGTTTTTATGTTGTGAATGAGAGGATTTTGTTTGTTGAGCATCGTAAACGCTTTCGGTGTTATAGGATATTTTGGAGTGTGAAAGTATACTTTTTTTATGGACTTTGTTGAAAGTGTTTTACATTCATATTTTTTCTGGGTTTTACGTTACGCATTCAAACCTCCCGAGGGAGAGATAAAATTTGATTCGGATCGAACGGTAGTTAAATGGTTTACGAGTATATGTTATAAAAGGTTTCACAAAATGGTAAGAAGCTTATTGAATTTTCCAGGTTTCCCATGATAATGGAAGTTATTTAAAAATGAAATTACATTATTGATGATGATAAATCAATTTATGGATTTTTTTTTAAAAAAAAATTTAAAAGGTTTTTTTTTCTCCCAAAAATTTTTAAAAAAATATAAATTAAGCTTACCTGTAATCCGTCATAAGTCCATGACGCGAATTTCAACCGACACACTTGCACGTCAAATGGAAAATACTCCACATTGATTGTACAAGAACTTTTAAAAATCCCATGCGATAACCAAGTCACTTGCCCGGTCGAAGTGACGATAACGTTCGTGTTTATGATCGCAGTATTGTAATGCGGATCCGCACTAATTGAGGTTCCCAAATTAGACATTGTAAATTATCAAAATTTACATGCTCGATATTGAACATACTTATTGTACAGAATAATATCAGGTTTCCACACATGCGTAGACGGGATTCGCACCACTTTGATACCACCGAAGTCGGTGGAATTCCACTTCAAATGCGCATCCGTCCACATCTTTAAAAACAAGAAAATTAAAAACGATTACACTGGGTGAGAAATCATGGAATTAAACGAGTTATTTTCGGTTTTGCGCACTGACATGTCAGAAAGATGTGCTTTGCTGGCAAGTTTTGTGAGGCGGAACTTTTGTCGATTTTTATTTGCTTGTTTCTCTAAGCAGAAACGTAAACACATCGACTTCTTTTGTCAATTGCATCTTGGGTAATTTGATTCGCGATTTACATGCGACGTTAAGACAACAGGGGTCTCGCGCCTATTTATCGCCTTCATGTCCGTTCCAGTCGAATGATCGACAGCCACGCAATTTCCCTTTTCCCAACAACGCGCCATCGCATAATGTCCAATTTTCATTCGCTTTTCGACTAATAACCTCCAGATAGCCGTCCAAATTTGTCTCTCAGGTGCGAAGTAATCAGCTCTCGTTAAAATAGAATTAAGCCGAGCTTGTCCGTATCAAGCCTTTTATAGAATTTATCCATTATGGTTCGCGGTATCGGGAATTTTGTAAAGTTAGTGAATTTTTGCTGAGTTTTAAATGAGATTCGCATAATAAGAAGGTCGAGGAAATTCTCTCAGTGGAATGTTTCTCCCTAGTTTGAATTATAACAATTTTGGAAGGCAGAAATTCCATTTGCTTGACTTAATTTACTCAATTCACTTAAGAGTTAACTCGATTATGGTCGTACATACCTGAGTAAGCCAGCAATTGGTGGTGAGAATTTGGTTCTTTTCATCCTGCAAAACAAAATAAATTTATTAAAACCATTAAAACGAGCAACGGTTGTTTTCACGAAAGGGGAAAAGGGGGAAATAAGGTTTTCCAGGTGTCAGTGTTTTATTACGAGTTTAAATTTAACTTCGCATCTGCTTTAAGGCTAAGCAATCGGTGAATTAAATTTACATTGCAATTTTGTTGATTTTTTTAACTGTCAATGTTTTACTTTGTGATTAACTTAATTATAATTTGTTTTGCAATATTTGACTGGGTGAGAAAGTTAAAAAAAAAATTCTTTTATTTGTAGTGTGTTAATAAAAGAAATATTTGATTAAAATGTATAAATTACAAATTAGAAATCGACTTTAATTAAGAAAGTTCAGCTAATTTGATTAAATTACCAAAACTGATTAAAACGTAATAAAAAAATGAGCAATTTTTCCGAAAGGCGAGTAAGTGGCAAAGGAACCATTAACGAAGGAATTTAAGAAGGAAGAATGTTGTTGCTGAAACAGACAGATGAAATCGTCTTGTAATTGCAAATGAATAAGAGAAATTAAAGGAAAAGATGAAATTAGTTGGAGAAATGTTAGTGCGTAATGGTATAGCAATAACCCTTGCCTCAGCGTGTTGTTTCAACAACAATAATAATCGTCTCATTACGTTTCATTACTCTCAAAATTACAAGATTAAAAAATACACTGACCACATTTACTAAAATCATGGCGTTTAAAAATGATCTCGTTTAAAAAAATTATCGGTGAACTACTTAAGCGTAATAACGCTTATAAACTGTCAGCTCATTAATGTACACGCAACTGTCACTTAAATTAGGTTTCTAATCTATTAGAATAGCCGAAAAACGTGACCTGAAAAGAAAGATTTTGTGTTTTAAAAAAACAGCAGAAATTTCCAAACGAATTGCACTGCAAGAAAAAGCGGATTTTCAATAGAAATGTATTGGAAATCTTATGTAAATTAATTGTTTTCAATCGCTTTAAATCGCTTTACAATTGCTGGAAAGTAAATTAAACACCATTTAATTTCATTTCCGTTGGAAATCAACGCTGCGTGAAAAAGTTAGATTTACAAATATTTACAGAATTCATTGTAAATGTAATATTTAAATTTGTAAATGTGATAAATGATCTTTATAAAGGTGTAAAGGTTTGTAGAATACCTGATGTTTACACAAATGCAACAAATTCGTAAATATAATAATCAATATTTACATGGGTTTAAGTGATTGTAAATAACACCCAACCCACAATATTTAAATAGTGCAATATACCTTTGCAATTTGTAAAGACATTATAATTTATAAAGTAAAGTTTCATTTATATATATCTTGCAACTATAATTTTAATGTTACAGTAAAGATTAACTTAATTGTCCAAGTGTAAATATATTGTAAATGTTGTGTGTAAAACTTCTATTTCTAATACTTGTAAATAAGTTGTAAATATAGTGTGTAAAACTTCTATTTCTAATACTTGTAAATAAGTTGTAAATATAGTGTGTAAATTTCATCTTTCTAAGTGCAAATACGTTGTAAATGTGCTATGTGAAGTGTATTTTTTCATCACAAGGTGGATGTTCAATCATGGAATATAAAAAAATCACACGTGAAGTGTGAAGTTTTTTTTGACCACGGCTGTAAATGAAATATTTATACATGTTAGTAAAGTAAATATAATTTTACATTTACATTTTTGTTGCCATCAATGTAAATTTGACGTACTGCAGTCTACTTATATTTCCATGAGCTTTTCAATTAATTTCTTATTAAATACAAAGTATTACATTACAGCATGGAAATTAATAGAAACTTGAACATTTCAACATAAAATGGTCAATAACTTTCCATAGCGTGCAAAGATAGAGTAGTATACAACATTTTTTCTCGTGGAAATCCACTTGTTCTTGCACTCTTTCTATTAGCAGCCGGAAAATTATATTACACAATTGCACTGATGGCATTGAAAAAGCAAAAGGCAGATCGATAAGCGAGTAAAATCACTTGTTTGCCCACACCACCGTTGGGAATGCTCGAGATGGGAAAATGTTGCGGCTGCGTGGGCCGCAAACCAATTTGTATACTGCAACGAAACACGTATTGGTATAGATTCGAGATTATGTTAGGCAGTTGACCAGCCAACAAGGCGAGCAGAGAGTAATAAGTGCTTAATATACAGAATGGTTGACGCTATAACCAATTTGCGAGAAGGAAATTGGGCCCTGTTGCATGCTAATTTGCTTGCTGAAATCCTTGCTACTGTAATTCATATCGTTTTAATATTGGCACACATTTTGACCCGTCATATAATTTTCTAATTGGCTGCAATTCCTTCGACCAACTGCTGAATGATCGCGTCTTTTAAAGCTCATTAGAACCCGTTTTACCTCAAACAGCTGCCAAATTCTACGTTCCAAACGACTCGACCTAAAATCAACAGCAAATTATGAACGTGCGCCACGTATGTCGTCGAGCCCTTTCTTTTACAAACAGAATGAAAAGGAGTGCGCTCAGGAGTGGGAAAAAATGTTTACTCAAGCCAAATCCCATCGGTGAGATAATTTGGCGCGAAAAAAGTCGCGAGTGACAAAATGTCAGTTGGCAAAGCCATTTTTTTAAATTTTATTTTCCATTGCAAAAGCGTGTGCATTCAAATATTAAGATAAGAGGAACGAGCAGAGCTACTCAATTAATCAAGATTACGGACTATAATTGGTGGCAGCATCTTGAGTTTGAGGCGAAAGGTAGATAATTGAAACTCGGCGGTGCAGAAAAGGGATTTTTTTGAATAAAAAACAAATCACAGATCGATTTGTGGAATTTGGGACCCAGAGCTTCGCTCATATATTCAACTGGAAACATTTCGCTCATGAATTCCACATTGACCGTGCGGCGACGCAGTCGGTGGCCGATCGATGTGTGGAGAAAGGCGGAAAACGAGGAGGAGGAAGAATCTTTGGTGTCAGAAAAGCAAATCTGCGCTCCAATAAACCGGATAAAGGGCTAACAAAGTTTTGTTGATTCAAACACGTCTGTCAGGCCATTTACGATCGGGTTCGGAGGAAAGGAAGAAAGTAAGAACAAATTGGTCAGTGCATGTATATGGATGCAAGAGCGAGCGAACCGACCCTCGACGGTCGTCTCTTCCCGTTTCCATAGTAACGGTCACGGCAGAGAAAGTTGATCGTACAACATACGACCTAATCACGTGTCGGGAGAGGGCCGTACAACATAAATAGAGGCTTAGCGGCTAATAAATTCCACCCATTAGGTTTTTCCACGGTATTAAATTCGCAACTGACCTCTGCGCGTTTTCCATTCGGTGATGTGTCAAGCGAGGGGGAAAAGCAAACGTCATTGCAGTGCCAAAACTGGTTGGTTGGCGCTCATCTGAGAAGCAAAGCTCAGCGACATTTGCAGTCAGAGATCGCTTTGGAAAACTTCCAATCTATTTCTCCGCCATCAACAAAGACTTGGCTCCTGTTTTAATCAAATGTCTCACAGGGTGTAGTGAGACGCCATGCGTGTGTGTTTGGCGGAACGTTGTGGCCGTGACATGAATTTGGCACTGAGATGTGACCAAAAACGCACGAAACGCCTCACCCTTTAGCTTGACAAAGTGTCGTTTCTCCCCCAGTCTCCTTATCGGTTCAGTCGAACGTTGCCGTTGCGCCTTCAAACCGATTGCGTAACAAATTTATGTAAATACACGTTTGTGTAGCAAATAAAAAAGATTTTTTTTATTTCAATATTAAAAAATCCTTTATGCCGAAAATTTTTCTTTCCCTCGTGTTTCTTGAAATGCAAAATCACACCCATTTATCACGCGGGTTATTTGACAAGTCTTCGTTTGCAACTGGCAGCGAAATTGACATTTTGGCGCTCTTTAAAATTATTCATTTTCATTGGAGTTAGTGCAGACGCTAAGCAGATGTAGCCCCGGGGAAGATACAATGAGATTCTAGTGTCGATTCGATGCATCAACATTCGGTGAGCGAGATTTATCTGCGCGCAGGGAGCTGCAGTCCGTCCTCTTCGTTGAGGAAGTTAATTTGATGGTTATAGTTAAAAACAGGGCGATCAATTTTAATACGAACGCGGATCATTTAATGCGAGGATGAATGCTAAACACTGCTTTTATTCGGGAATTAAAAAATGGCGATACAAGAAAAAGAAAAATCTCTTTCTTCCGTGTCAAATTAGAGTATGGAATTTGTCTCGTGCCATCAAAACCCGATTGATTGTCCCTCTTTAAATGGAAGCTCGGAATAGCAGGAAATGAATCCATCGAAGGCATGTCCGCCCACTCGTCATTGAGTGATAAGGAAACAAGCCACACTTCGCTCAATCTGCCAATCATTCCGCTCAATATGGCTAATATTAAGTTACTCAGGCGTGTTGGTCCTCTTAATGCGCCAAGTGCCATGCGGGGAAGCACGAGCGGTGCTTTTAGGCTTCAAATGTGCAAGTTAGCTTAATTAGCAAACACACTTCCTCGTGAGGTCAAATCTCGACTTAATAAGCACGTTTGTAAACAGAATTAGGATACGGTTTAAACCTTTTAAGTCTTAGAAATTTTTTTTTTTAATGTGGGGTTTCTTGCAATTACTCCACTCCAAAACGAGCAAATATGACCGTAATGAGAGTTTTTTTTTTATGAGATGGAAATAATCGATCATAATTTAGTGACGTATAACACCTTTAAGACATAAATGTTCGCTTTCCTGCGAGGATAATTTAAAACACAAACGTTTTAAAGTTTTATTACTCGATTTCCCAACACAAGAAACAAACAGGTAAGATTTTATTTTGCTGGCAATTGCCAGTGGAGGATCATTCATCACTCGAGTTGGAAAACATTTCATGAATTTTCGGCATTGCGCATTACAAGAAATTATGAGATGACAGTCTTTTTTTTTTCTCGTGAACTTAACATTCTATCTCTCGAGGGAAATAAGTCATGAAACCAGTTTCTTCCACTAACGACATAGATTCGGCGCATGGTTTCCAACGAATTGAAACTGCACTCGTTGAGGTGCAGTGCCCGCATATTTGATGATAAAAAAAAAAGTTTTCGGCAGACAAAAGACGTCTCACCGAAATTGAACGTCCAATCACCGACAGCAAGCCTAATCGATTAAATTTTCAGTGGCACCACTTTACTCGCGCGAAAGGAAAAAAAGGTTCTTTTATTTACCACATCGATGATATGGTGAAGAGAAATTCCGAACACAACTTGCAGCGACTCGGTCGCATTGTGAGACGGTCGAACGGCTGCATCGTAATTTGCCATCAGATAACGGGTTAGACGATACTCGTGTTCGTCTGCCATTACTGAAATAAAAAGATCGTTAAAAATTATTATAATAAACTCAGTTTTGTTATAATTTTTTTAATTTAAGTCGAACCTCGGTATAACGAATAATCAAAATATGTTCGCCATATCGAGAGTTAGGAAACAAATTTTTTATATTGAATTTTGTAGAAAATTCGTTTAAGGATAATGGAAGTGAAAAAATAGTCAATAGTCTTAAATTTAAAGCATAAAACCTATTTTATAAAATGGGATAACAATGAATTCTAAAGTGGTTTAAAGATACCTAAAAATGTTTTATGTGAGTTTTTTCATTCCCTTGTGTGAATGGCTTTCAGAACTTATTTTTATTGAAATCTAAGATTCACTTTGAGTGTCGAACAAAGAATATTGAAATATTATAACATGATGAACAATTTAACAGTGAATAAAGCCATTAAACTTGCAATTTTAGACCGGAAATAAGAGAAATGTGACTTTCGGCAAATGAAATTTACGTAGAATTAAGAATTTGGAAAATAGTTACAAAGCGAGTTCGTAATAACGAGGTTTTAGCCGTAATTTATATATCGAAAAAAGAAAGTGATGTATTTCAATTTTCCGTCCACAATCAAGTTAAATGTTGTGTGATGGTCGTTGGTGCTGACGTAGCGTTTGGTCGGTCAAGGCTCGCTGCCAAGTAGTTTTCTTTACAAATTCAGCAAAAGGAAAAATACGGAGTTTGAAAATGAATTGAGAAAGGAAGATACGAAAGAGAAGAGTAGAAGAAGTAATGTTTTTGGCATCACAAGTATTTTTCCGATGAGGAGTCGAAGGTCGTGGTCAGTTGCCAAAAAAATGCGTGTTTTCCGTCTCTTCCACGACTCATTGCTTTTCCATTACAATGTTCATTAATTTTTTTTTCTCAAGAATTGGAAAATATAAAGTGAAAATGTCGAGTCTCTTGACTCATTTTACCCCCTACAAAGCTGGAAATGAAATTTTTAAAGCAGGTGACAAGTGCAATTTACCGAAAATGGATGAAATGTGCGAGAAAAAAGTGACAACGTTGGACGAATCTGAGATCGCACAAGTCCCTGTTTCAACCTTTGACTCGGTTCAATTTTCCAAGCGGTAACTGTTGACAAGAGCTGAGCTCGTAACTTTCTCAAAACGTGGTCATCATCGCAGAAAAAAGGTGCAAGAGGTTAATGGCACGATCCATCTGAGGGACATCGAATGAAATCCCCTGACCCATACAAAGGTGAGACTCGTGGCGCCATGAGAATGAAATCTTCGCATTCCAACACAAACTCTCCAGTGATAAACTTTTACCTGCGGTTTTCCCTCGATGATGATGATGATGATGGAGGAGGATAAACGAAAAAAATATGAAACAAAAAAATGCGAGACTCATCGTGATTCAGCACTTTTGTTTACATCTAAAGATGGAAGATGTCTACAGGAAAATGTTCACCGTGCAGCATCTTTTGACTCTTGACCTCGCATCCCGTCGTCATGGTTACGGAACATGAGTGCAAACGTGATGATTAAAGGCTACTCCATATATTTTAATTAATTTTTACCATGGGTGAAATGTAAAAGATGATTATGCAGTTGATAGATGTATCGTTTGATGTGTCTATTACGAGCACGGTGTCGTGCACTTCAATCCTTTTTACAACATAACATCTTTTAAGGTTGTAAAAAATGGGGGAAAAAATGTTTTAAAAAGATTAGGTCGTAAATCTTCGGTGCCGTAATAAGGAAATAATGTAGCCTTCAATTTCTTGTGGAACTGACATCCCACATTTTGTATTGCGTTCGATTTAAGCTTAGGCACCCACAACTCTTAACCGGGGCGGCTTTTCAGTTGCGCCCGAAGGATAAGAGTCGAAAGTCTCGTTAAAGCAACCCGAGTGAATTTACGGCTTTAATACAGTTAGTTGGGCGGAATTAGTTTATCCAATCAAAAGGCGGACGCTCGGCAACAGCTGTTTATCACATGATCGAGCGACCAACTCGTCGAGTTCGTCACTCGAACCGTGTGAGAGTTCGTGTTTGAGGAGAGGCGAGCAATGCTGGGCTGGATAGTGATTCATGACCAGCTGACCACGCCTCGCTACACTTAAGACAATAGTAATCTTTCCACCGGGGGATCAAGACCCGGCCGACAAACTGCAACGGTCCAAAACAAGCGGGGAAAGTTGTACTTTTGCCAATTAACCCTTTTCCTTGTTGTTGGGGTTGATAAGTTGTGGGAAAGTGACCGCACGATACACGTTTTCTTGGAAGGAAAAAATTGTTTAATTAATTTCAAATGTCATCTGTTTCTGATTTGTTAGGGTGATAAACAGGAAAACAAATGTGAAGTTTAAGTCTGCGTGTTTACGAAACTCCAACTTTAGTTTTAATTTTTGAAATATAAACGGACAAAATTACTCTGAAAATTGTTTACCGCATTTGTCTCTTACAATGGACTTAAAGTGGAAGTGGTTGAGTGTGAAGCAAAGCAGATGCAGACAACACGACTTAAATTTTGCCAAGAAGAGAAAAAAAGTGCAAAAACTAATTTATTTTCTCCCCAATTCGTTTAAAAGTAGTTTTAATTTCCGAATCTGGCGTTGATTTCCGCTATTTAAAACGAGAATTGGAAAAAATTATCTTTTGAATTAAGAGGAATGGAACGGAGTTTAGATTCGTGTCAAGAACGCCATATATACAAGCGAATCGAAGGGAGAAATTAATTGATGAAGAGTTTCCTTATTCCCGCGCGTCGGAAGAAAGCACTTGGAGTTGCGTGTGGTTAGCGCGTGTACGCAAGAGGAGGTTATCGGGCACGGACACCAATGGAGTAGAATGATAAGGATGAATGGCGCTGCCTTCACGGGAATCTGTTTCCTGAGGTGGCCAATCGAGTAGTGGTGGGCAACAGATATATTAGACTCGTAAAACGTCTTTCCTTCCACGACAATGATCCAATAAAAATGCGCCGCTCGGCAATCGCAACTACCCACCCGTACACCACCTCTTCTCGGCTCCGTAGAATGAATTTGCCCACTGCCTTTCTTCTTATGCACCCGATCGATACAGAGAGGTGCGAGTCTGAGCCTCTAAAGAACAGATGGACGCACGTCGGGTCGAATTCTTTTGAAAAGGGAGTCTCAACACTCGAGGCTCACGTCCCAATGTCACGTGGCCCAATTTGAAGACGAAACAAAAAAGAAAAAAAAATCTCATCATCCATCTATCGACGTCACACAAAGAAGTTGGCCAAGTCTTCGACTCCATCGAAAACATGTTCCCGGGTCTCCAGTGACAACAAAAAAGAACCTTTTTAGAACCAAGCGCCACAAAGATGCAACCGAAATGGGAAGTCCGTGAGGGCTCAAGGGCAGCTTTGGCTCTTTTCTTATCGTTCCCCGAGGTGTTTCTGCGATATCTCACTCGGCTTTCTTCGCCCCAACTTTAAAAAAATGTATAGAACGCTTACATCGTCACCCGGTGACCACAGTTTTCCCTAGTCGACCAGAAAATTCAGGCATCATTTAGCAATGTGACTGAGATCCCCCATGGACGCCGTTTGAACGCACAATGAAGTACGGTGAATTCATTTATCTCTTTTGTAAGCAGAAAAATTCAAGAGTAAAGCGGGATAAACATGATCCTATGAGAATTCCTGCGCCCTATGAGAATTCCACCACTGCAAGCAGTGACTTAATTGACCGACGGGCGCCACCGTGATCGCCTAAAAGACGCGCCAAATTTTATTTGGCAAGGGCGCGCTAACATTTATGGGAATAACCATATTGAAATGGAGGGAAAATGGGTCAAGAACCTCTCTTTGAAATTCACACTGTGAGGGATGCATTTTTGCCAAACTCGGGCGGTGTGCTCATCTTTTTACAAGCATGGTCGAACACTCTCACCTCATTAGGATTTGCGGCTGTGTTCAAACAAAGATTCTTGGTTAGCAGCCAAACTTAATGGTATTACAATGGACACGACATGACAAAAGGATTGGCACATTGAGCAGAAACAGGCGCAAGTCGAGCAACACGGTTGTTGAGCTTGAGCCCACATCTGGAAAATATCACGCGCAATTCTCGAAAGGGATATAACCTAGCGCCAATTAAAAATCGGAGAACATTTTGGTTTATGCACTGTGAAATGCTTGCACTAAACTAGGATGAGCGGCTCGCAAATTACTCGGTGCAGTTGATTACATCTCAACTAACAAAGGCAACTAAATTTCTAATGTTTTACCGGCCATTGATCGATTGCGCACAGTTGCGATTATATCTTGAATTTAATCCGGTGCAACTAGGAATTTTGTGCTGAACACAACAGGCTAAGATGGCATTTGATAGGGATTAGAAATTTTCTGATCTTTGATAATTAATAGCGTCTTTAAAATGTCAAGATTATAACTTGACCGGAAGTACATAAAACATATAAATTCATGTAAAGTCGGTAAACAAAACTTACAACTTATAAATTTCATGTTAGTTGGTATTGAGTTTGCAGAAAACAAAAATTTGTTATAACTTAAAAATTCCATGTTAATTTTAAATCTGATTTACATTTAGCATATAAATTATAAAACAAATTTTGTTTTCCGCGAACTCTCTAATAAGTGAAATTCATAATTAACAATACATGGAATATAAAACTCGTAATAAATAAGTTTTGTCTTTGCAAACTCTATCGTGAAAGTTTACTTACATTAAAAATTTAGGTCTCATTTACAACTTTTGCATCGACTTTAAATAAATTTACATTTGTAAAGCTTATTTTCCTTGCAGTGTTTATTTTTCAACAAAGAAATCAATTACAATGGCTTATTAAAACTGTTTATCATTTGTCATGCAAATTTTGTTAATTGTTGCAAAAGCAATAAATTTCACTAATCATCAATAAAAACATTTCGAAAAAAATAGCTTAGCGCCATAAATTTTGAAAATGGCAGTTTAATTGACTCCACCATCTTTAAACATAACTTTCACATTTGTGGAAATCCACTTACCCTTCCGATATAGATCCTTCTCGGTTATTTTATTTACTTTTTCTACTATATGTTTTTCTATCTTATGCAGTCTCTGCATAGATTTTTTGATCACCATCAAATGTACGCTACACAAGAATATGATTAACTCCACTCGCTGGACTGCTTGGCTGTAGGGGCTCTCATCAATTATTCATTTCTAGTGGGCGAACTACGGCTAACGGCCTCGTGAGAGTGAATAAGGGCAAAGAAGCCTGCTTTTGCGTCTGACTTCGATGCACATTTGATATTCATGGTTGCCCCTGCTTGTCGCGCCAAAACGCTTTGTTTGGTCCGTAAGTGCACCCCTCTTCCCTTCAACCAATGGCGATTTGAGATAAAAGGGACATCTCGCAAAGGGACATATCTCGTTTCGATACAGCGTTTCGGAATCAGCGAATGGCAGTTTTCGGGAAGAGATCGATAAATATTGCAAATTTCTCTTTTCTATTCAATTGCATAAAATATGAGAACGTTCTCTAATAAGCGAGGTGCTGAGAAAGGTGCAAATGGGAGAGCTGTTACCCGTAACTCATCATTTGCGAGATCTAATAAAGTAAGGTGCCAGGTGAATGGGAAAAAAAAGATATTATTGGAAATCACGTAGAAACCGCCACTCCACACTCATTAAGAGCCGTGCAAATAGTCGCAATTGCAAGCACACTGAGAGAAATTGCCCGCAAAGGGTCATTATAAAAATGCAATTTCGTGCGATGCGATGCAATTCATCTTGTCCTTCTCGCTTTTATTACAAGAGGTAAATTCAAGTGAATTAGGATAACGATATTATTTCGTCCCGAGACTCTGCCTGTGGAACAAGTACTCCCACCTTGGGGATGCAACGCAATCGGTGAAGGCTTGCCATCATCGCGTTTGGGAATTCGGCGTTGGTGTCGCGGAAAGCTTTAAGTTCATCAAGATACAATGACTATGAAAATATTTATTCTGCCTTGCCGTTGGTCAAGACGAGTCGGTAAAGGAGAGTGGTGCTAAATAAATGAGAGTATAAGCGCTAATGAAATAAAAGTTTCAGGAGACTTATTTTTGGAAGACGCACAAAGTGAAATAAAAGCAGCATCCAGAATTAAGATTTTATGATGAGTGTAAAATTACCATTTAAATTAGGTTTGTAGAATTCTAGAAATGGTTTGTTTCTGCTTCCCCCACAGCTTTGCTTAAAAACATCGTTTTTGTTGAAAATGGTTGCATGGAATTGTTTGCGGGCATTAAAATTGTGCTTAAAGACTTATTATACTGTGCGCAGAACATTTGTTTGAAATTTGTTGCGTTCAATAAAGTTGTTTGAGGAATTGTTGCTCTGATCCTTTGTTTCGACTTTAAAAATCTTTATTCGCAATTAAAATCTGTGTTAAACGATTGTTTACATCCAACATTAACTCATTCAGCGGCCATTGTTGTATTCGACAATAAAATTGTTTTTAAAGAAAATTTATGACACAATAGTAATTCACGAGCCAGTGATAAAGTAGTATTATTGTTTACAAACAAACTTACTGCTTGAAAGGATTGATCCGTGCATTTATAGCTCGCGCAGTTGATTTTACGACGATTTTAAATGTCCCGTCTCTTGAGAATACTCGAGTCTTATTTTTTATATATGACTGTAAGCTCAAGAGCTTTACAAAATTAATTACAAAATTTTATATTTTTCCAGCTTTAAGACGCGAAAATTTATTTTTAAAAATTTATAAAAAAATTATTTTAATAAACTCTCACCTATTATTAAACCCGCATTAACTTCCGCTAATAAAATTTTAATGACTAGTACCCTAATTCTACATGATAATTAATGCAATTTCGAATGAGGACAATTTCCGTTAAATCTTGTGAAGAAATATGGGAAAATTAACGGAAGGTTTAAAGTTAAAGCAAAATACAGGGCAACAGAACAACATTGAATCGTGCGCAGGTCGTTTCAGCCTAAGTGTAATTGCATGTGCGATCCATTTATCATAGCAAGAGATTGACGCACACAGCCTCCTTCCTTCTTACCAGTATTCATTTGCACTTGTAACGAGAGTCTCACGAGTGACTCTCCGAGGACCAAATTAAGCTTTGCGCGATTTGCTACAAAAATTTCTATTCTCTTTTTCTAATCAACTCTCTTCTTGTCTTTTGATTCCGTTTTAACACCCCTCGAATCTTGCACATTATTAAAGTATAAAAAAAAACTTTGTCGGGGGGGGAAGAAAGCGAGTTTTGGATAGAGAAAAGAGGAAGAAAGTGTAGAAAAATTTTGCTCGGTTCAAATGTTTTCACGCAACACACGAGAGGTTGCGATTTCATCAGGCGGAAGAAAACACTTTGCCGTTCGAGGCCAACACGACCTCCTTCAAATTTTCTTCTATCTGATGGATGTGACATCTGGTGCCAGTGAATAGCACAATAAGAAGCAAATAGTAACTGGAAGGCGTCGCTGATTACCCAATTGTGGAGTGTCGTGCACGCGACGACGATGAAAAAAGGGACTTTTTTTCGAGGACGTTGCACACAACGATCGCCCTTAGATAGAGACATAAAGAATGCCAATCAAAACACGAGGCTAAAGCTCACCCCTTTGTATCCCGACCGTTGAAAAGTGCGTTTATAATACAAGGCGAGTGTTGAAAGTAGTAAAATGTTGTTATGGTGATAATAAAGGGCAGGTGTAAGCCAATTACAGTCGAGGACACGCCTGCTTGGGCTCCTAGCACTGTAGAAAAAATAAAACAAAAACCCCACGCGCACATCTAACGACCAGAGCAAGCGTGACTGGATTCGGTAAAATGCAGCGTTTTGAGAAATGAATAAATAAAAAGCCAAGGGAAGAGGAAAATTTCACAAATTACTGCGTAAGTTAGACTTCAGAAGCACGTATCCAAAATTATCCCTCATTTACACCCAGGTAAAAGAGGAGAAGAAAAAAAATGCACGGATTGCTCTCCTTTGGCCTGAGTTTTCAGGCGTTTAAAGTCGAGGGGGAAGAAGAGTTCAGATATCGATGGATGACGTCCCATAATCGTGCATTCATCTTTTTAGATGGAAGGAAGAAAGAATTCAATTTGCTGTTTGGTGAGAAATGGCCTCTCCAGATGGCAATGTGGAGGGTATCTTTTTTTCGAGAAGGGCAGGAACCTCGGTCAAAGACAATCAATGAGCGACGACAAGAGGGAGAGGAAAAAAAGAATGGAAAGAAAACTACTCTACTTTAAAACCGATTTTTCTTTCCCTAAAAAGAAATAGGAATCGAGAGGAAAATTCATTATCTGAAACTGGAGATATGATTTGTTTGCTGCCTCCAAAGCTTTGTAGCAAAACGATCCAATTCTAAAAACAATAAAATATATCATGCTATATTTCAGCCATTTGAAGTTTGTTAGTCAACTTAAGGCCACCCGCCATGTTGGATTTTTTGCGGACGATTTATTTCGTGGTTTCTTGCGAGGCAAACTTAAGTAATTTTTAAACTTAAATGTAACTTTTGACAGTTTTCAATATCAGTTTTGTAAAGCATTTTAAATTTTATACTTTATTTATTAAATTAACATCGGTTTCTACGGCGATATAAATCCAACATGAGTGGTTTTCTATGTCACCTTAAATGGACAAATACGTGTTAAATGTAATTTTGAATTTTTGTTGTCATTTATCTTAATTATTCATTTTTAACTGCGTTAAGCAATATTAAGTGGTCAGTTGCAGGCAACATGTCTTCATTAGTTGGATTTTATGTTTCGAAAATGACCCGGTCAGTTAAAAAGTTTTGAGTTATTCGCGCTAATTCAGGTTAATAATAATTAATAATAATTCAGGTTAATAATAATTCCAACACTGCTTATCTAGCAAACAATTGAATCCGTAATGACATTAAAACCGATCTAATTGATTCTGTATGTAAAGTTGCCTTTGAGAAGTTAGAAGTTTAATTTGAAATTCAAAAAAAGAAATAAAAGAAGAAGATATGAGAGCAAACAAGTTTCGCAAAGATTTGGCATCGGCTGGATCAAATGTGTCATTTCTAAGTGTAAAAGAAATTTCATTAGGGATGAGACGTTATTATTTTTAATAGTCGTTTTCTGAGGTTTCTACTCCACCTCGGTGCACGATGAAAAATGTTTCAACGAATCTGTGATGCTCTAGCTTTAATCTTTGTGTAAATTTGAGAAACTAGTGGCACTGCAGCAGCTGCTGAAGGGAGAGGGAGGGAAAGACGGTGCCGGGTAAATGATGATTTTCGTGACAGAAAACGTACCAGAAAAAAATAATAATTGATATGGAAGAGGTATCAACACGTACGTCGATTTTCGAGAATCGTTTTACAGCTGATTACACCCATTTTGTTAGACAGTTGTGCACCTCACTCATGAAAGACGAGTCCCTCAACGACGAATCGATGAACATCAACACTTATTTTATCTTTATCGTGCCCCAAGAAGAAAATAAAATTTAACGTCGAATCGAAAACACATCACTAATGAGCTGTTTATTATTCACACATTTAATTGACGTGGAGACGCTAATTATTTATCTTTACCTGAACGATTAATTGAACGCTACGTCGCTTTTTTGTTTTATGGCGGTGGGAAGTAAATTTCCCGGCAGCTGAACGATGAAAGGTGTGCGTGGCAAAGAGCGGTCGACCGGTTACCAAGAGAGCGCTTAATGGTTCCATTTCTTAGCAAGCATTTTTGCAGCTTTCATCCACGAGAGAGAAAAAATAACGAGGCTTTTACGTAATTAGTTACGCTTGCAGTTTTCAAGTTTCATCTAGGAGAAATACAGAAGTCCCAATGCAAATTCCCCTTCTTAAACTTGATGACAGTTAGCGAGTCCGGTTTCCATTTTGTTAATGATTGCGTCGACGATTCGTTAAGATACAACACCTGAGCAATATTCTAAATGGCCAGTTTGAATTTCAATGTGCAAACAAAGTGTGCAAACGGTGACTTCGAAATGATGTGTTTGGAATGATAAAAAGAGTCAATTGCTAATGCTAATCAACCGCAACGGTTGAATGAAAATGTAAATCCAGAATAGGCCTTTTCAAACAGTTGGAAAACAATTGCTAAAAAATCTGTTATTAACACAGATTTTTTTTTTTCCAATTTTAAAAACAAAGTAATTAAGAATGGCAAAATTCATAATTACTTTCCTATTGATTTGTTTTCAAACAATATTTAACACCTCAATTCAAGAATTGTCGAATCTCTAATAACACAAAGAACTTTTTTTGATCTGCCAACAAACAACGACTTCTTCTTCGCAAAGGATTTCGAGGGGATTAAACCCGAATTCCTGTTGAAACAAAATTGGAAAGAAGATGCCATATAGAAAATAATAAGAAAAACACTGTTCGCCGAATTACATCAATCAATAATTTGTTGAAAAAATAAAAAATAAACAATTCGACAACAATTTCTCGAATTTCATTTAATGATTTTCTTGGCAATAAAAATCGAATGAAGATAAAAGAAAGCCAAGTCGCGTGTACTAAAAGGAATATGCATTAGTGGTAACAGCGGTGTTGGCTTTAACTGGTTTTTATTTTCTCCTCTCAAGACAAGGCGAGACGAAAACGACAGGAGTGCTGCACTGAACATAAGCGGTAGGAGGTAGTCGACGACATGTGAGGCCTGATGTGCATAGGTGTTTACGGTACAAATCACAAGACGCGAACTGAACACGCTGATGCTAGAGCTTGTAATCTTTCTTGTTGAGACAGTAATTGAAGTTTTCCTCCCTCTGCACACTCACAACGTTAAGCCTTCACTCAATTGGAAATTCCACCCAATGTTGCCTCCATCCGATAATCTTCGAAGCAAAAAATAAAAAAAAGTGAAGAAAAGAAAAATAGAAAAGAGGCGGTCGTTTTTCGTCTAATCTGCTCTGGTCCTATAAACATTTCTAACTTTATTTTCAATCTAAAAAGGGAAACGAAATAAATTAAACTTTTTTTGTTTTTCTTTTTTATTGTTATTATTTTTGAAATAATATGGCGTCGAGTTTTTCTGTCGCTTTACTCTTGATTGTACCGTGATGGCTGATGTCGACATTTTTTATTTCATTGCCCTGCCCTCTGAATATTAAAAGTGCTTGAGTTTAATTAAGTGGAGAGAACGGAGCAAAGTCATCAGTGCAAACACGACTTTTCTTCCATTCTCTTTTACAATTGGCCGCCATATTCGCGAATATTGTGTTTGCGACTCATTAAAAAAATAATCCTGATTAGCATCGCTCGTTTGCCACTGCACTTCAAGTTGATAAACTTGTCAGACAAGAATTTTAATTATTCATACTTGGCCGTTGAAAATTGCTGGAAAGAGTAAATAACGCTCAATCGTCGGTTTTATTTCAGTTCGCAACTTTTCATTCATTTCTCACACCGTCGTTGATACATAAAAAGATAAGAGTCGGCAAAATAAGGCAAAAATAGCAATCTCGACTCCTGAGCGCTGTTGTTGCCTTTTGCCATTTCCACCGGCCACCACTAATGCAGGCGAGTTCCACTGCACAAGAGTGTGATTAGGGCCAGCAAATAAGCAAGAAAACGAGCTGCTCGCCTCTTTCCGCCGGACCGACTTATTGCATTATGGTAAAAAGAATCTTCCCGCAAGTTATAAAAAAGGAGCGAAAGAAAGAAAAAATTGTTTTGTTCAATTTTGCAAAACTTATTTTTTCCTTTCCTCTTTTTTTCGTAATAAAGAAAAAGTTAATATCCTTTGTTTTATTAAAGAGAAAAAGGTCAACAAACTGGAAAATCGAACTGAATGTTAGTGTGTAAATCTAATATCGTTCGGTTTCTTTGGTTCGCTACCGTAAGTTGTTTGAGTCCTTTGAATTTCTTTTCTTGATGTACAGTTCTCAGCTTGAAAGTTGGAAGTTTGCTCTTATCGCGGGATTGACGGGGAGAAAGAAGTGAAAAGCGACATCCTAACTCTAAAGTCGTCGACAGCGGAATTCCTTGGTGTAGTACGAAGAAAAGATAGAAATTCAAACACTTCAGCTTTAGGAAAGTGACTCTCATTAGGTTGTGGACGCGTGAATTTAGCGATTGGCTAACCAGAGGCATCTATTTTACGCCACATTTTAACCCTTTTGACTTCTCGTTCGATCGAAAAAGAACCAATAAAAAAATTATCAAGAGGAGGAAGTAAAAGCCACTTGATCTGATAAGAATCAAGGAAAGGATCATGAAAGTAGTGAACCTTGAACCACTTTGACCTAGCATTAAACTGTAAATAAAAAGAGGAAGTATCTGACCTTTAATCGCCAAACCGAACGGGTTACGGCCATTTCAATTTCCATCGTTATCAGAAATTGGAAATACGCTGTTCTACGTCATCAATTGGATTTATTGGAGAAATTAAAGTTCGGTTACAAATTATACGATTTTTCTCGAACTGACATAAATTAAAACAGTGAAAACAATTGTTTGAGGCTAAATCTGCACTGTAAATATCCCGAACGACAAAGAAAATATAACTCGAGTTGAATACAAAATTCAGGCTTGCAAAAATAATGAAAGAAAAACACTCGAGAAAGTAAATATAAAGACGCCAAAGTTGCAAAGATGGAATAGAATGCACTTACAGTGGAGTTTAAAGATGAAAACCAGGACCATCGAATCCCAACTGGAGACACCAAACCTCTTGTTTAATCCTACAGAGACGGACTCTTTACAACTCAGATTCATTTAGCTGGAAATTTTGAAAGCCGAGTCTTTGTGAAATTGAAAATAAATAACAGAAATATGAGACAACAATAAATGAAGTTAAATTGTAATTCCATCTGGATAGAAACCAATTCTTAGAATTCGATTTGAAAATAAGTAAGAATTCAAATTTCAAATTCCTTTTAATTTCCTTTTATCTTTGACTTTTTGTTTTTTTGTTTTTAAAAAAAAAAACATTTTTGATTGCAAATATTTCGAGCAAACAAACAGTCGTTTCTTGACTGTCAGTCAAAAGCAGAAATATTTTTATATTTGTAGAAAGAGGAAGAAATTTATCCATTTTGGAAAAAATAAAATATTAAAAGTTTTGGCGAAACATAAGAGGAAATAATCGATGCAAGACAGGTCATTCCTCCATGGTTTACTTTCCCTTGAGCGCTGACGTGAATTGACGAAGCAAATGTGAGGGCGGGCTCTGAGTGGATTGAAGCCCCCGTGACCCCTGTCACCGCTAGACTATTTCAGAAGGGGCATGTGCGTTTGCACAGCGGCGACATTTGGATTAAACCGTGTGAAGTTCAAGCCACAAACTAGCAGCTCAAATAGCAAAGCAGAAGGGAATTTGCTCGCTGCATTACAAACTTCCTCCCGCTGTTTTCGTGCCAATTCGAGCCATAAGTCATGGACGCTGCGAATAAGTGGACAGTGTGAAATTATCTCCTCCCACCCAACCCCGAGCGATTTACTCTGCCAAACTGAATTATATCTACCTCGTTGTCTGCGGAACGAAATAAAAAACGTATAAAAAAGACGTTACGGTTGTGCAATTTGATTTTTACAAAAGATCTTTATACGTTATCAGCAAAATAAGAAAAAATCCGACTGCCATGACTATTTATCTTTGGGAAAAATATTTTTTTTTCTTCTTGCGGCTATAAATATGACTTTGAGCAACAAGCTCCGCCCGTTGAGACTTGCCTGCAAATCTCTTGGCAATGTTTTTGCAGCGGATGTTGCGAACGACTTGTCCTCGTTGAAAAATCCGTTTGATAGAGCGCGTATAAGCCGCTGTGAGTTGCTTTTTGAATGAGCCAGGTCGTTCAATTTGTTCCGGGCTGCAAGGGGCGGCCGCGCTCTTGTTGTTGTATTACGCCTAATTCATTCTGCGATAAGATGCATTTGCCTAAATCCACTCTAATACAAGACACGGAGCTTTAATCGAGTCTTTCGCGCTCGCTCCCTTCACTTTCATCTCTTTTACTCTTCTTCATCATCTTCACATTTATAACATGGACTCTAAGCTCAATTTTCTGCTCGAAATGATTGGTTGCCGCAAGGGTTCGAGCATATACACAACAGTCACGTGATTTTCTCATTACCTTCTGCTGCCTTCCTTTTTTACACTCCCGCACATCCCCTCTCCACTTTCCTTCGTGTAGCGGCCATCGAAGCGTCATGCGTGAAGGTGGCCGGAAGGAAAAGGCGTAATTGATAATTTCTCGACGAATGGAAACGCAAAGAAAGAAGAAAAGAAGCAGAAAAGGAAAGAAAGAGAGTAAAAAGTGCGCGGCATAGCGTTTGTTCCTCCTCCTCCTGGCCTTACCATACAGTTTGGGTCAAGATGGTTGCGGAGAGATAAGAGAGGCGCATGCTAGGAAAAGAAAACACTTTATTTATTGAGGCCGTTTTCACTCTTGACAAACGGCACGAGCACACTTGAGATACACACAAGTCAAGAAACATTATTGCGGCTGACACAAACTAACTCGAAGACAAATGGAAAGGCCCACAACTGATGGATGACCGACCTGAGGGCCAAAACTACCTCGGGTGAATAATTGTTTCCGTCATACAATTGACACAATAAAACTTAAAGATGGGTCGCAGAGGACACGAATTTACGCTCCGCCGAGTTGATCCGAGTCGAACGAGAGAAAAAATAAAAAAATAAATCTTTCTGCAACGTCTAATTATAACTGATGAGAAAGAGCAATTTATAATTGTACGCAATGTAATTTAGTGTTAATTAAAGAGTTCGGATTTTATTTAAGCCCATTAGTTACTCGGATTAAGTTAAATGCCTAAATGTATGCGTAACTTTGGCAAACAAGTTAGTTAGTAATTAAGCTGCGGTTTGCACTGAGTTGTAAAGATAACCTGGCACAACCCTTTCAGGAACCGTATTCAGATGAAGGAAAAATTAATTTCTGCTTGAATGAAATTAAAATCTGTTGTTTGGAAAACCACTATTTGTCTTTTGCTTTGCAGTGAAGCAAAATAAATAATCGGTTGCAATGCAAACGTTTCTAGAAAATGTCTCGAGTATTCTGTTGCTTGGGAAACCAAGAATAAAAAATGAAATCACCTGTTGGTACAAAAAATTCACTGAGAATTAATAATTTATTAAGCACAGGTTGAATCAGATGTGAAATTCAATTGAGAAATATAAAATATTTAATTTTTCGTACTTCTAAACGCATTTCAAAACTTATTTTCGTCGAATAATTTAATATGCGAAAAATTACTTCTCTAACTTCGAAAAAGGGTTGAACAGTATTATTTTTTCATTGCGCTTCATTTCCTGTCTTTACCCCTGCCTCTAAACGATTACAACACTCATTATGTAAATTTTATTATTATTTTAAACAAGTTATCGACCCAAACACCTTTAACACTTTCCATTAAACTTTACTTACTGTCTTAACCTTCAACTATTAAATGCTTTTTATAACCTTCACTTTAAATACATTTAAGTTTCTCTTAATCCTAGAATAAATTCTTCAAAATTACTTACAAATGAAAAAATTCTCGTAATCTTAAAATCAATAACAAACCGAATCATTTCCCTCGAAGAAGCGTTACTTACTCCACGTGAAAAAAAGTCTTTAAGAGACACAGACCAAGGACACTCGAATATAAATCTCAGTATTCACATATTGTGCAATAACTTGTGATTGTACAGATACAACTATTTGTATCAATTTTCTACGGGAAGATTGAAAAAGTCCGTTTCTCTTTCCTATATGTCATAAGCAATGGTCTGTGAAAAGTGACTTTGACACTCGCACTTATTCCATTTCTCATAGTCCTTAGACAGAAACGAGGATGGGAAAAAAGTGCTTCTGCCAACCGTCAAGAACTCCTTAATTAGAAGTAGTGGTCACTGCAGAAGAAAAACCCTTTCTCGACTCTAGATTGGATCGAGGCGTTGAACTGAAGAAAGCTGATGAGGCGCTGAAATATTCACACGTTAGACCCATTCCTCTCGTCTTGGCTGCCAAGATTAAGGGCCCCGTTACGTGCTTCTTTTATAGTGATAGCTCATTACTCTCATGCTTTTAAACTCTCAATTTTCCGTTTTATATTTACGAGATTGCTTTTAAAAATGTGCAAAGGTTTCGTTTAATACAAGATGTGTCAGTATTTACATAGATTTATACGGTTCGTTGACTGCACCCCCGGAGCTTTGCAACGGAGAAATATTTTGTTAAGGTTGTTCTTAAAGGTTTGATTAAAAAATTAAGGTGTTGACAAAGTGATACTCTTGATACAAACTCTTGTGTTTGTAGTATTAATTGCAGGTCTGATTTAATTATTATTATAAACAAATTTTTCTATTGATGCTTAATTGCAATTTAAAATAGTTCTATTTGCCTTTTATATTAGTTCAGTTAATCACAGCAATTATTCATCAATAATTAGATCAATCGAAAAATCGATGCTTTAAATGGCCAATATGAACTATCACTTTTATAATAAAATTCCGGAACAGAGAAACATAATAGCTTTATTTACTCTTTTTTCACTATAAGTTCCATTAGAAATAAAGCACAATTTACATCATTTCTCGAATTTCTATATCCTTTAAAGCATCATCAAAAGCACATTTTCAATCGAAGACGTAGCTTGGACAGATTAAAGGATCGATACAGAGCACTCTCTTAATCACTATATGCTCAACTTGTGTCAACTCCGATATCCCATTTTCGATCAATGGTCATCTCGGAAAGGATTACCACTTAACTAACCCTTAGTCCCTCATCCTCGCGAAGTTGCTTCAAATCAAATTCCACACGCATCAATTTACTGCGAGCTATTTGCGCACACGTGCAAAGTTTTCTCCGTCTATCCGAGACAAATCAGCACACCTCAGTCGTGACCAATGACATTCGGTGGTTACCAGGAAATGGAAACACAAGATGCGGGCGGGAGAAGAAAGGATCTCGTGACATCTGATTGCCTCGAGTGAGGGAGGGATGAGGATGGAGCGAGCAGAGGATTTCCAGTTGGAGAAAAGGGCAGGGCGCCAGCAAGGCGACCTCCGTGTGCGAAGGACTACCGACGCCCCGCCTTAGTTTGGCAGAGGCTGAGTGCTTCAAACGGTCGGAAATAAAAAAAAATGTAGAAAAAATAAAAATATATATAAGGGAAAAAAAATTCACTTTTCTTTGCTCTACTACAACTACTACAAGAGGAAATCAAGAAAAGAAAGAAAATGCTTCATGGACAGAAGTTGGGTGATAAAATTGCTTTATGGATTCGCCTTTCAAAACCAATCAAAAGAAGACTGTTACGTCACGTGACTTAATCAACCAGCTTCAATCGTCTTGGAAATTTTTTTTTTTTTTTTTTTTTTTGCTGTTTTCTTGCACAAGTGCAGACCGATATTAAAGGAGCCCATATAAATGTGTGGATCGAATGCACTCGATGCTCTCTTATGTGGCTATGTCATTTGATATTGGGTTTGTTGCTGCAATCAAAAGCGAACTTAAGTTAAAAGCTTTACGCTGCACGTTGACTGTAGTAACGTGTAGCGATGAATAATTTACAGAATTCCTCCTCTTTTTAACCTTTTTCGATAATTTATGCAAAGTTTGCAGGCTTTGGTTGCTTTAAACGTCCCTTCTCCGATTTATGTTTGCAAATCTGGCGTGATTTGAAGCTATGCAAATACAGTTTCAGGTGAACAGTTGCACTCGTCACTGGATTAATCACCAATGATGTCCGAATCCCAGCTGGTGCTTTAAATTTGCACAAAGATTAGTGTCATGTTTCACCCTCCTTGCTTGGATCAGCCACGGATCGATGAGTATCGCGACCACAAGTTTATTCATGCGGGTTACCGATCGAAGACAATCAGCAAACAGACTCGAGACAGAAGAAGGAAAAGAAGAGGGAGATGGTGGTCTGGGGAGGAAAAATGGTCGATCCTCGAGCTAAGCGTATTGCTATAGCGGGATACAAGCGTCGACCCAGGCCGATCGTTATTTCTTATTTCCTTCACATGTTGGCCAAGTGAGCTATCAGCACCCACCTTTGCCATCTCAGGTGAAGGTCTAACATCGGGTGAAGCGAAAAAGAACGTTGTTTCTGTTTGTCTTGGAACAACATGGTCAAAAATAGAACAGAAGATAATGATCTTTATCATCAGTGGTATAAGTATTTGTCTATACTGCGATATTTATTTGTAGAGAAATAAAGTAAATCCTTGGAACGATAAGCCAAATCTTACCACCAATTTGTTGAATTAACCGTTAACAATTTAAGATTCTCTTCTTTATCAAAAGTGCTTTTAAAGATAGTCAACACACGGCAATTTTCACTATTTGTTAGCCGCCGGTATGAAACCTGGATTTGATCGATAACTGTAGATTAGATATAAGAATAAATATTTGCATGTCTAACTCTGAGGGAAAGGGAGAAATGGAATTTAAATTCTATTGCATTAAGAGTTATTCATTCGGGTTTAGAATTTCAACAAAGGCTTTTGATAACTGATTTGACATTAATGGTATACCACAACAATCGTGTTTACGGGCTGTTATCGATCTGAAATCAGTTGTAAATGACAAGTTGGAATAAATGAAATGAGGTTTAATCCTGAGCAAACCGATATCGACGTGAGTTAATCTATTGCTTACTCACGTGCTTTATTAAACCAGGATGAAAACAAGTCATATGTTGTTAATTCAAGTAATAATAGAAAATTGCGTTAAAAGAATTCGATTCCCTTCGTTCCAATGAAATTTACTAATACCTGTTAACCTACAGGTATTAGTAAATGCAGTTAATAGATTGAATAAACCCACGTTACCATGTTTAAAATTTTAATTCCATCACATCCTTATGGGATTTTCGCTGTTTTCACTTTGTTAAATCTAAAGCCGATTTAAAAGCATGCATGAAAAATATTGTTGTAATTCTTGGAAAATGTAATTGAATTTTAGGCCGGTTAATAATGAAATTTAAAGACAAGTGGAGGAAAAAAAGGCTGATAATGTGAAAAAGTTGCGCACAAAATTAATGCGAAAAAAGGTACTTTGTACTTATCACGGATATGCGTCTTTGCGTACATGAATTTTACATGGCGAAAGACCACTCCACTAGATTGTGAAGGTAAGAGAAAAACCTTTTACCACTATTCGAATTAGGGAACTCTTCATCAAGCACTCAAAACCAGGACAGATGAAGCAGCCGTTGAGTACTCGGGAAAGTATGATAATTAATTATAAAGTAGATACTGTTGTCTTAATGGTAAGTAAAACCGAAAAAATGAAAAAATTTAATTTACATGAAAATTGTTTTAAAATTGCTCGCGAATAATTAACATTTCTGAAGGTTGAGAAAATTAAAAAATGTCAATAGCACGAAGTCATTAATGCATTGACTTTTCTGCAGTTCCTTTTTATCATTTGGAATTTTTTATTTTTTAAATTGAACACGAAGAAAGCCTTATCTAATTTAAGTCGGTAAACCTCAAGAGAGAAAGAGAAAAATGGTAAGTTATTGACACAGGTTTAATTCACAACAACTGAAATATTAAGCAGATATAACGTGCAATCGACCGTTAACTTGATAAATTATTTAAACGAATTTCACCAAGTCCAATTTGCCAGATACAGAACTCTTTAATCTTGAAGATTCACCAAACGTGGTATCTTGGTAACGAATCTGTCTCGAAGCTAAGCAAACCGCTAACAGCATTTGTTGCGCTTCACTGTCGCTACCGAAACGTAGTTAGGTTTAATTCACGTTTTAGAATGAATATCGCTTTACGCAAATATCATTACACGCAAATGCAACGACTCTTTCCTCTCTTTATTTCCTCCCATTTCAACAAAATACGTAGAATTCTAGCTATTTGCTTTTCGAGTTACTTCCCAAAGGTCCAGTTTGCTGTGCCGTGTCAAACTACAAGTCGAGTAATTTCCCCATCAGTCTATCGGCACAGTCAATAGAAGGTATGGAATTGACAAAGTAACCAAGAAATTCTTCAAATTCTTAATGGTAAATGCCGTTCAATTTAACTGGAAGGCTTGTCATTGAATCGATCAATTGATTCCTTGTTGTGGTTCGTCTTTTTGATGGCAATTAAACTAATTCAAATCTCATTATGCAGTCTTGCAAGTTCCCAGTCGTCGGATTTTTTCTCCCGACTCTAAAACCAAAGTAATGACGCTATCCTCTTCTTTTGTTCTTGCCTCGAACTCAACTGATTTTAAGAGCGATTTGTCTTCTTCTTCTTCGCACCATCCACCACTTTTAAAAGGTAGAAGTCTTTCGTTTCACTGCACTCACATTCAAAAGAAAACGTGCTTTCTCAGTTGCTTCTTTTTATTCTCTCTTTTATTTCTTTTTGCCTTTTTCTTCGTTTTATTTTTTTCCAACTTAGATCAAACGGTTTGTGTTCAGCAACCCATTGGCGACAGAAAACAAGACGAGGGGCAATTATGTACGCAAACTGACAGGGTGCTTTCCTGCCTCCTTCCTTTCTTGCGAGCTACAATTTTTTCCTCACCATTTTTCCTTTCTTTTTTTTATTATATTTATTCTAACTAAAAGAGATGTTGGCGCTCTGCCAATCACTCGTGTTCTCCCAGCTGTAAACCTTGACCGCTGCTCATTTGAATAAAAATGAAGTTTGCTAATGTTCCGCAGGCCCGCATAGGCATTTTAAAAGGGCGGAAAGAAACAGCATTTTGTGATTTGCACCATATTCTCTCTCCTCCTTCATCCGTATTGGCGACGCAGCCATCTGTCTCGCCTCGTTACCATCGAAACAATTCCTCGGCGGAGGCGCACTTTTTGGCACATGAACCTTTCTGTCTTTGCTTTTACTTCCATTCTTTCACACGCATTTCGCTCAAAGCTCGTCAAAGACGGTTATGGAAGAGAAAATTTTCACACATTTACCTCCGCACACAAAAGTCGGCATTTTTGACGCCCTGAGTGAGGGAACCGTTGTGACGCATCGATTCAGGAATCAATCACCTCGCGCCGTGAAAAGGGGAGTTTGGATGGGCACTAGAGATTTCCAAATTGGCCAAACCACTTCAGAGCTTAGAGTAATGTAAGAGGGCGTTGACAAAAGACACCCACGGGTGGATGTCGGGGTTCCAGAGTTGCATCCAGAACGCAGTTTCAGCGCTACGCACAGTGAAAGCGACCCCAATGAGCACCATCGATCGAGGTATCTGACAGAAGCTAGTCTCCCGCAGCCGTCGCCGCCGCCGTCGAGGGAGAGACATTGATCGGCGTCCGCAGTACTGTGGCCTCACGCGATTGTATTGTATAGATGTCATCATTTTCTTTGAAAAATCTAATCAATATTCCATCTTCGGAATAAAAAAAAATACGCGGAAAAGGTTTAACCGAACTTGTTTCGCGACGTCTTAAGCTTATGTGTGCTTATCAGTTTAATGTCATGTTTTTTTTTTACATTATCTTGACATTAAACATGAACTCGTGTTTGAATCTGTATGATTTTTTTCTCTCTTTATTTTAATCCTCTCTATTCCTTTAACTCCCACCTTATCTCGGGCCTTATTACAGACTGAGAATTTTTGGCAGGAAATTTCATCACGTTCTTTGCACCAAGTTTCATCAGCATCAAATATGGCCATTTCGGATTCAATGAACCTATGAGGTAGAATTACCTCTGATTATCATCATCACCATCGCACAGGTAGATCGACCCATTCTTGGATAGAGGATAGAGGGCGAAATTTCCTGTCTTGTTTTGATTTCAATTTTATTACGTTAAAAGATTTTTATTATTCTTATTGGAACGTGAAACCTTCTTAATGTAAATAAATAATAAAAAGATAATTAATTTTTCTCTAATTAATTAATTAAAAATTCCAATTTATGCTAAGGTTTTTTTTTTTTAAAAGTTTTAAGATGTCTTTTCTGATCGTCCACCTTTACTTTATTGGATAATTGAAAATTTTCTTAAGTAATTGGTGGTTGAAGCCGCAGAAATGTGATAGTTAGTTTCGAAAATGTTTTGGTGCATCGGAGCTTTCAAATGGCGTCGTTGCAGATAGTCTCGACGATGTCTTATTCATTTTTCATTTGTCATTCCAACATATTTACTGCTTAATTTTTGTTTTCAGAACTTTAATTAGTTAGTTAATGAAGTGGAAAATGAATGACATATGACAATTTGAATAATTTATTTTTTTTGTGGTTTGTTGAAAACATTTTGCAGAATATTTGCCTTTCTATGCGTTCATTTAGCTTAAATTCTATTCTGCACATTCCCTGAAAGAAGTTAAAAATATTTTCATAAAAATTGCATTTCTCATTACCGATGACAGTTTTAGAATTTCCCTAAAAAGCGCTTTTAAAAATTCAAAGAAGATAAAAATCAAAACACATTTTATTTAAATTTTATATTTTTAAATTTTCTTTTTTTTGTTGACGCTAAATTTATTATTTAATTAACGCAAGTCAAGGATTTATGCATTTTTAGTAGTATTTTTTTTCTTGTCTTTTATACGGATTATTTTTCTCATTTCATTCATTATGATTAATACAATGACAGGTTTTCCGGCAGTGCTTTAAATCATACCAAACGGAAAAAATGTTAATTTCTAATTTAAATAACAAATTGCCTTTTAGAAAATCTAAACATTAATGAAACCTTTAACACGACGGCACAATACACACATTTTTTTTCTTCTGATTTCATCTCTGTATTTTGACCTCATAACTCGGAGAAAAACACTCGTTCAAACATTTGGAAAAAAAATGGTACAAAAAAATGAGTATTTGTGCTCTTTATGAGAACCTCGGCCATCATGTTTCCGAAGCGATAAGTGGACACAAAAAAAAAAAACAATAAAAAAAGAAAGGAGAAAGAAATAAGAGTGTGTTTTGCCTTTGAAAGAAAGTGCATCGTCCTTATAGTTCATAATGCCATTCAAACAAAGTTTCAATACAAACAGATAAAAACATCACCATCTATGGCCGAGCCACAGATTTGCGTCCAGATTCCCAAAGGAGGGACTCAAGATACTGCAGAAAGAGCCAAACAGCTGCCACCCTATGGAGATAGCCTGCGCCGGAAGTAGTTCACGATAAAACTGCACACGACGGAAGCGGAGAATTCGCAGAAAGGACTTATAGAAAGAAAGAACATATAGCCAAGATCAAGGCGAAGTGAACCTAAAGCTATTGTCTTATACAATAAGATTAAGGATTCAATTTCTAGTATTTCCGTGCTGGGCTCTAAATAATTGAATGGCGGAAAATTAGTATGGAAGTAAAAATTGAAGTCATTAAACGAGAGTTAGAAAGTGATTTTCGTTGTTTTGGTATAAAAGAAAACCGCGAGTTCAGTAATAAAACCGGCTATTGATTGTAAAAGGCTGAAATGAAGTCGTGTTTTATATAAAGAAAATGTCAATAACAAGAGTTGCTTGTTATTAACTTAGGCTGTCAACGAGTTACCTGGGTAAACTTACATTTGTGACGCTGTTATCCTATTTATTTTTATCGAAATATGAGGGAAGATCTAATGAGAAGGGGGAAAATAGAAGTAAATAAAATTGTGTTTACTTGAGCAAGATTTTTCAGCTAAATATTCAAAAAGTTGTATTAATTAGTGTCGATTAATTGTTGCATTATTTCAAAAAGTAAATGTAAATTTAATTTGTTTGTTGATATATCTGCATAAATTATACATTTCACTTACAAGTGTTAAATTAATCTTCGTGAATAAATATTCCAAGGCGTAAGATCACAACATTTTAAATATAACAGTTTTGCAGAAATGTGATGTATGTAATTTATAATTTATAAACTGCTTTGTAATTAAGGTATAAATGCAATTTATAATTCACGTCTAATTTACAATTACAAAAGACAAGTCCGGCCGCCTCGAAATCCCTAACGTCTTTACCTCTTCTTGGAATTTTATCTTCAAGTTTATTCCCAAAATGTGATGTACGCGTACAGCTCCCAATTTTACGTTTATGACACAACTGCTACATTAGCTTTAGCGCCGTTGAGCCATTCGTGCAGCCTGCGCAATACCTAAATTCTGTTTGCCGCGTAAAGTCAACAACACCATTTGGTCAATTTCAATTGAAATTAATGGTACAACTACGCCCACATTTTATAAAAAGTAGGCAAGAATAATCGCCGGCATAAACTTTACTTAAAATAAAACTCCGTGATGCATTTGTTATGTACTTAACGTTCTCATCTTTAATCCCCCTTTGTAGTAAATTGCCTAATCTTGTTTAGCCGAATATGCAATATCATTTTAATCATTTATTTCCAAAATCAGCGCTGCTTCCAGTGGCTTCTTTGTTAAGAGAGCGAAGAAATATCAATTACATGTTGTTTTTGCTGCGCGTCACTAGAATTCTGAACTTTTCGCGTCTTCTCTCGAGTAAAGTGATAATAAGGTATTGTGCGATTGCAGACTGCTCTCAAGTCAGAATGAAACATTTATCGCGACACATGCCACGGATTATATTTCAAGCCACAATTAGAAGGACAACACGTGTGTTTGTGTGTAGGAGAAGAAGGTTCATGGTTACCTTCCCTCTCACAGTCTATTCTTCCTTTATATTAATTTGCGGCCAATAGACGCTGTACTCGTCCAGCCCCCAAGTGCTCATTAAACGTGACTGACCCGCGGTCAGCATACGAATTATTTGCTAACGAAAGCAGGTGCGGGTTCCTAGCACAAATCCGTACTCATTTGTCCACTCAAAACACAAAGGAAATTACTCGAGATGAGAGAAAAAAAGAAATCAGGTAAATTGCAAATTAGGATTTTCTTCCGACTAAATGCCTCCTGACATACGGGTTACAGTTAATTGCATTTAAAACCTCAATTTTTCCTTTAGGCAAATGATCCATTAAGTGCAATGTCAACAGCTCGTCTGGATTTACAGTATTAATAGACAATGGTTTATAAAGTTACGTTCACTTGGCAATCGAGTGGTTTGTCATTTGTCAATTATGGAAGAAGGGCAATATATTATGAATAATTGGAAATCTGTTAATTATGCGTCTGTTGATCAAGCGATAACAACCGTGGGTAAAACTACAATAAATTAAATTTGTACAAGAATTACCGCGAAAACGTCATCGTGTATGTAAAACGGTTGCTTTGCGTTATTCTTTTTTAGTGAAGAATGGAGGCGAGTCTGTGTGTGGTCGAATTCATCCACAAATTAGATTTTATGTGATTTCCAATTGTCAGCTCTGAATTGTGGAGAGCTTTGTGATGATTTATCACTGAGAAATGGCCTTTGGAAATTCGAGAATGATTTCGCTCGTTGATGAAACTATAAGTAATGAAACAGTCGTTTTCCAACTAGTCAATATTTGCGTTAGTGGTTCAGTAAAACAGAAACTCCTTGAGTTTTCTTTGTTTAGTAAACACGAGTTGCTTAAATATACTCTCATTAATGGAAATTTACTAACACTCTTAACTCCCTTCACTTTTATATTGTTTGTCTAACAGAGAAAACATTGAAAACAAATGTTTTTAATTAGGTTTTCAGAAAATTTCCAAAATTTATTTTAAATTTAAAATAAATAACTCTGCCGATGAAGAAAAGGTAAAAGATTTATGTGAAGTCATCCTCCAGTGTCAAATCGTTGTCATCTCCTCACTCCATTTTCCCATATGCGTAGGTTCTCACGAATCTGTCTTAGCGGTTTTTAAACATTTTTAAAATCGAGGGTAGACATAAATAATTCAATCGGTGAAAATTGATTCATGAATTAATTAAGCATTTCGTTTTAGCAAAGTCAAACATTCGTTTCATCCGAGATATGAATTTAATCAATTTCGTGAATCAAACCCGAACTGTAACCAAGGTGTTGGCAAAGGAGTGTAATAACATCACAGAACAGTGAAATACCGATACTTTCAGCAGTTTATAAATCAATAATAATTCAGAAGAGAAAAGAAGAATGCTCGCTTTGATTCTGGGATTATGTTAATCTCACATTCCTTCACTACTTGATCCCTCTCTTTTTTCATTCCTTCTGACCGACAAAAGCTATCTGCCAAAAATTGAAACGAAAACTCCTATCGATCGACACGGCAATCTTTTTTTCCTTTTTTTTTTTTTTTTTAATAAGATTGAAGCAGATCTTGGTCAGTCCTTTGAACTTACGCTTGTTTTCATCAGGTTTTTATGTAACACTCTTACAAAACCGAAAATCTCGAATTTTAATGCCAACCCATCGATTTGGTTTTTGCAGGCAGGAAATTACAACTCTGTATGAGGTTAAAATTTTCCATTAAAAATAAAAGACCTTTTCTAATTTCCAAAAGTAGAAAAAGAAAATCCTCTGTTCGGTTTTTTTTTAAAAAGAGAAGAAAAAAAGAATTTAATTACCTGTGTTTATCGAAAGAACTCCAGTAGAAAAACAAATGATGAACCAAGATGCAACATCCATCCTGATGACACTGAGATTTGAATTGAGTTGTAACGTAATCGGCCCTTTCAATAATGCAATACTACACTGGCAGTATCAATAGTAGTTTCTCCTATCGTACCATTACACATGATTGAATAATTGAACAATGTCAGTAAACACGGAATCCGGGTGAAGCAAGTGCGAGACAGAAAAGCTGATGCGTACTCCGTGCACTCACATCCGAAAATGAACATAGGCGTTTTGGCGGCGGGGACGTCATTCCACCACGTGATTCGATCGCCTCCTTACGGCAATTGCATGCATTTTCACCATTGTACATTTAAAGTTTAATCAAGTACAGAGTACAGGCCATAATTCTTTTTTTTGTGTGATGCAGCGTTGAGGTAATTAAGGTCTTTTAAAGAAAACGTTATTATTTATTAGAATTTTCAATTTAAAAATTATCTGCAAGGTATATTAATATGATACCGTAATTTTTATTCGCAGATTTGTCTAATTGATTTATTCAGTTCGCCTATCTTTGACGTGAGCGTATCATAAGTCAGAGAATAGTAGCGATAGAAATCGATTGCATTGTCTCCCAGGTCGGCATTTAACTCGGTGTGTGATGTTTCGGTGAAGTCATATTTTTTAAAGAACGATGCATGAAAATGATGTGGAAAAGTGTACGTGTTGTGCAATGAAGTTGACTCCACTTGCGTGCACGAAGCGGCGAATATTGAATTACGCAGTTTCTTAATTCGTAATTCATTTCTTGTATATTGCAATTCTCACTCGTGATGCGTGTGTGCCTCTGTTGTTGCCACATATTTTTTAATAGAAGGAATTTAAAAATGAGAAGAAACTCATTAAACATTCAAGCGAATTATGCAAACGAGCTTTTGGTATGTATGAGGTGTTTTCTAGATCCCAGCCTGTTTTTCATATGAGCTAAGTACACATAATCCAGCAAACAGAATATTTAATCTGCCTCCTACTTCCATTAACGTTTGCATTTTGTACCATTCCAATTATTTTGGACAACTTGATTGCCAGTTTTATTTAAAGCTTTAAAATTATTCAAACTGTAAATAATAGCGGTCGTTTTTTAACTGCAACTATAATTTTATTACGGTTTTCTTATTTATTTGTCAGTTGTTAAGATATCGTTGCATTTTATGTTTTTAAATTGTACGTTTTCTTTATTTTTATGTTTTTGAGCAACATCTCTATTCTACATGCACAATGCCTCAAATGGACCATCCAAATGCATTATGGGTTTCGACCGCTATGACGTAAATGTCACCACACTCGCCACACAGGCCAGAAACACCGACCCGTATCTTCGTCCATCATCTTTCTATCGTGGGTTGTGGAAAGAGATGCTTCGCGGCATCTTCAGCAGCCGTTGATTTACGACGCGAAAACCAATCAGAATGTAAGAAGCTTTTTTTTCCTCGTCTTCTTTTCGCCGCTTTTTTTCTGAATAAAATGTATAAACTGAATGAAAAATCGAAAGACGCCAAAAAATAGAACTTCTAAAACGCTGGGGCATGTGGCATCAAAAATAGTGGTAGCTTTCGACACATAAACACCAGCTGCAGAGCACATTGCATTTTCCCGACTGACTTTTCTTTTTTATTCTTCTTCTCGACCCGATTTAAATTTTTGCAATGCGAATGCGGGAAATAATCTGTGTGAATAATACGGAGCTTGTTTTTTCTCCGGAGAATAATCTCGGTAGCGCCTTGTTGCTTTGCAAACTTGTTTTATTGATGATATTTTCCAGGCATGTTTGCTGTCAGTTGCCATGTGATGCTGCACTGGGCTTGAGACTTTGCTCATTATTCAAGATAGGGCAGACTTACACAGTAGTTACTAGTAAATTCCCGATGAAGATTTATCGAGCGATGCTTTTTTCTGATAGGGGCTACTTTTCGCTCAACCATGGCAAATTGGCTGTGCTTCCGTATCCGTCACTATAAAAACAGACAAATCCAATTGAATGAATAGCGTTTGCCTTAATGGTTGAGCAGTAAAAGAAGGTTATTGAGAGTTTCAACAAACTGTTTCCCTGAGGATTTTTTAAAGTTTAAGCCGATGCAGACATATAAACATGTTTGTTTGAATAAAACAGCTTTGTTTTAAGTTTACGGAGGATAAACATCGCAGCTTGATTTAATTTATCCCGAACAATTTTAAGTGTTGGGGTTTCGCAAATTAGAAAGGAATTCCCACAAGAAATTTAAGTACAAACATTACTCACATCTGTATTTTCAGACTGCTCGCGCAGATTTATAATTAACACGTTATATACATTGTATAATCAAACAAAAGGATTAGCACATGTTTGCATTATTTTCTGTTTGCCTAATTAATTAAATTCCACATTTATTTTATTTAACGGAACAAAATAATTCTATTTCCCATTTGTAACGCTCAATCAATACATTGACACAAGCTGCGTCGTTCGCTTATTCATTATCTGCGAAGACAATGTTTAATTCCTGCAGTTAAATCCTGGTCAACAGTGTGTGATTATAATTATTATATAAATGTAGGGTGTAATTAATCAACTCACCTTTCAATGGTTTGCAACCAGCGATAATTGGCAAGAACGGTTTAATTAAGATTTCATTAGATTAACCTAACCTCTCAGTCGGTTTTCGCTCATTGAATTTCTCTTTAACAGCTCATGGCGTCAGCAAGTTCCGTCGCTCCTTTTACGGGCGGGTCAACTCGGGGGAGTGAATGAATGCCACTGACATCGAAGCAATCGTTCACTCTAATAAGCGTAAAAGCCGGGACAAGCAATTAGAACAAATGAAAGTCTTTTTAATTTTTGTCTGTGTTTGTTACTCGTCCCACTCTACTCGAACTGGCGAAGAAATCAAATTTAGCACTTGAAATCTTGAAGGAGTCCATCGACCAGATGGATGAAAGTGTATAAAGGAGATTGCTACTAGTTCTGTTGCAAAGATTGGCTAGTGACATCTCTGAGCCTTGTAGCTGATTTTGAGCCGGAAAGCGACGGCCATGATTTATTTAAGCACCTCAATACCGTAATGCAGCGAGGGAAAAATCTCACAACTGCCGCACATTTTCCTTTTCCGACCTGCGAAGCGAATGAGACCGGCTATGTACAAGTAATCCATACTCTTTTCTCTGATTAAATGACGAAGAAAACACGAACTGATGAAAGGGGATTTGTTTATGCAATGAAACTCAGTCTTGTTTTTCTACTGGTGTGATGTTAAACAGGATTAATTTGCAAATCGACAAACAGATCGATATTTCACACTTTATAGATAAAGCCGAGATGCTTGTCAGCGATTAAGTTTGGAAAAAATAATAAGAAAGCTTGTTTTGGGAGTAGTTTTTTTTTCTTTCCTGTTTGAGGTCCACTGTTGACGTATTGGACCACTTCAAACACCATCACATTGGCCGGTAAGCTCTTTTCACGAGAAAATACTTCTCTCAAATAATAAAAACTCGGCACGAGCGCTTCACGGCTCAACGTTCCCACACGAATCGTCTGGTTGATCGTAAAACTGACAAGCGGAGAGTGTGAGAAATATTCGCTCTCAGCAGGAAAAACTCGAAGAAAAAAGGAAAAGCGCCTACAACCCCATGTGCTTTCACAGCTGCTGACAGATCCGTTGACAAGTAGCAAGTTGGGCAGCTCCTTCATACACAGGAAACGTCCTTTCCGCATACACCTTTGCAGTTTTCCAGCATTAATTAAACGTATCGGCTTATTATACTTCCGCCCGCTTTGCTGTCAAACTTCATCTTGAACGCTATATATTCTTGTTACCGAGTTAATTCAATCTTTCTGCAGGTTTGAAAATTTAATGAAATCTCAATACACTGGAATTGAAAGTGATAAAGTGCGCACCTAAAAGATTTTTACGACCAAACGCATTGCGATCATTTACAATTATCGATGTCATGTCCACAAATGTTGCTAGTTACGTGAGCAGCAATGTTGGGCCTATCAAAGATTTGATTTTGCGTGTCATGGATATTGTAATGTGTCAATTTAAATCAATTGAGGTAACACATTCAGTGATTTAATTACATATTTCAAACCTTCAACACTGGATTAATGAAACGATCGTGGCGAAGGCTTCTCTGCCGTCTACTATACAGAGGAAATTGCAAGGTGCAAACTTAAAACCTCGGCTCAAGTTATGTGTCCCCAACTGCCACTTAGTCCGTTTATGGGCACACAACATAAATTCGAGTCTGTATATTTAAGCAATAAACGTAATGGAATGCATTTTAAAAACCAGTTTAATTTTATTTTTCTATTAAACTGATTTTTCAATTTTCAATGTCGCCCATGTTTCATTACCATAAAACGCAATAAAACTGTGTCCGCTCGGGTTTTTACGCGTTAATTATTTTGGTAGCCTTGGATTAAAGGAGATATGCCATAAATATCGCTAAACCTTGAAAATATAACCATCTGTAAATCTGGGATTGTGTGTTGTTCTTTATATAGAGACTGTTTTTTACTGCCACTCTATAAATCAAAGATGCGAACACTGAAATCCCACATTTTATCTCACAAACCTGCTGTCAAAGCTGCCAACTGATACAGACCGAACCACATCAACTAAATGTGTTGATTTTTTCCACGTTTCATATCTCACCCCATTAAAGAGAAAATAAAAAGAGAAAGAAAGGGTAGTGAAATGAAAAATTCATTCTTTTACCGCGCTACAGCTGAAGTCGAAGAAAATGTGTCATTTTTTTAATCAAGCAAAAAAAATAATATAAAAACTAAAAATCAAAAATTAATAGGAAATGATAAAAAAAATTGAGTATAAACTGCAATTTCCGACATTTAATTTGTTATTATATTAATCAAAAATTAAATCTGCTTAAGTTTGTTCTCCAATCAGTGGTAATTAAGCATAATTAGAGCGTGGAAGAATGAGGAAAAAAGTTCGTGAAACTGAGATGTGAAGGAAAGGCATAAAAGATTAATTATTTTGGCAATAAATTCAGTCTTAAAGTGCAGCATGCCTTCGTTTAGTATCGTATCTGGTCACTCTATGCTAAACTAAAAGGCAATGACTCGTGCAAGATTAAATTGCAGCCCGGGATCTGTGCTAGTCGTTTCACTGCTAGCAAATTTAATGATGGACCGAATTATCCTGTTGAGTTTTTCAACTGTGTCTTGAACTGGTAGCCCTGGATTAACTGTTCACTCTTAGTCCCAACTCGACAAGTTGAATACACAAGTTATATATTGTCTTTTATTTGCAATTTCATTTTTATCGCCAATATGCTCGTCGCATATGACTCAGTGATATGGAATTCATCCCAGCACTAAACGAAGACCTCTACTAGGGGATTCCAAGGATTTTTACGCGTTGTCCACCACTATCCTCATTCTCATCTCTCTCTCGTCTCTTGTGACTTTGGTCTCGTTAGCTTTTTTTTCTTTTTTAAGATATAGCGTTTTGTTATTTACGCATCACTCACTTCTACGAAACTCGGTGCTCATGGAAGCGGCGCTACCAATTTTATGGTCTTACTAAGGGGCAAGCTAAATGGGGGTTCACTTGGTTTTCCTTATTCTTTCTCCATTAAATGCACTGATCTCGGATATCATCTCTTTTCGTGCGTAATGGGGAAGCTGTTTCTCTACTTTCCGGACAGGAGAAAGAGAGAAGGAAAAAAAGAAAATGTAATTACTTTTCTTTCCCCATGCCACTCGTCACCTCACAGGACTAAGAGTTTGTCTTCTTTTGACCTCAAACTGCGCTTGATGCATGCATATATGTAGATGGCATTGCGCTGTGATGCAATATTGTTGTCAATTTAAGATGAATGCACTCAGCTTCATACTTCTTTTATTTCCATCTATTTCCTTTTCCTATTCTCAATTCACTTGGCATTTTTAAGGTGTTTTTTCCTCTTTTCTTTTCAAGTTTTCTTCTTTTTTTTTAAAGTTGAAAAAGGCGCTTTTAAGCGTTATTCAAAACAAATGGTAAATCTCATTCATTTGTAGGCAAGTTCATTTTCTTGCACAGCAATTTGCAATGAGAAAGTGAAAATTGAAAAGGAATGTGAACAACAAGAGCAACATTGCCTCATTTGTCACAATGAATGGATGTGAGTGTTGTTCATCACTTCCTTTGTACTAATCATTCCAGTCATAACTCTTTTTAAATAACGCCACGCGACATTGATGCGCAGTAGACGTATCTCTGGCACAGTTACAAAGACGTGACTATTCTTCATCTTCTCATGTTGTAGTTTTCGAGAAGGTTTAGGATGAGTTTTGTGCGTTTGCAGCGAGAGACGATGGTCATAAAATTATTTTATGAGTGATTTTTCTTGTGTTGCGATTCTCCAACCCCCGTTTTTAGTAGATTGTGTATGCGTTTGTTGTAGGATTACGAGGACTGAGGAGATTTACTAAGGGAAATTAAACTACCGGAAAAAAGAAAGAAAATATTTTTTTTGTAAATGCTGTAATTGATTTTTTTTTTAATTTTTTGTTTTCTTTTCGTACAATTTTCTGCTTGAATTTCGATATTTTAATTTAAGACGACAAAAAATGTAATTGCATTTTTTTCGTGCGCAATAGTTGTGTTTTTATCTCGAAATTGGAGCTTTGTTTTTCAATTCAAATTAGAGTTTCATTTATTGTGGACATACACCTTTTATCTCCTTGCGAGTTAACTTTAAATATTCAATGTATATTCAACTTCAAGAAGTTGGGATGCTTGAAATATATATGAAATCATCAGATTCTCGAGTTATGAATTTATAAATTTATAATGATTTTCTGCATTTATTCACAAACACCCACTTTTAAGTTGCGAAATTGAAAGAACCATCGGCAGAACATGACTAAACTCATTAATAAACCAAACGATTGGGGCGTAAATTATAGCTACGGTATTTATTTGGTGTGCAACGACCGATTCACCCGTGTGGTTGCCACTTAGTGTTTCTGACCGCACCAATTCCCTCGAACACCTTCAGAGAACAAAATTTAAAATGGCCCTTAGTAAGTAAATGTAAAAGTCTTTAAATTGGATGTAACATTTAATAATGATAGTAAAATGGTTAAAATATCTTCCTTTTTTAGGGAAGATATGGTGTAGCAACGATACGTCTTTCAAAATTACTCTGTTAATCGGTACGGTATTACTGAGAAAGATGACAGATGAGATATAATTCGCATCTTGAAGCCTGGAACCAATATTTACTTTACTCTTCTCTCGAAATGTATTTAGTCCACAAGCCAGTCATCGCAAAATTCATCAAAAGAAGAGCATCGCTTGTTGGTCAATATTTATAAGCTCGGTTCTGTACAAGAAACAACAACTTGAGAGTTTTATTTGAAATATCTATTGCGTACTTTGTTTGTTGAACGAAAGAAAAAATGGCAATTTTACCCAACAATAGTAAAGATCGAATTTTCTAACTAATAAAATATTTTTGTTCAAATTTTTTTTTAAAATATCTTATTTTTAAATCTATTATGATGTACATTTATTTTTAATTAGCAAATCGACCTCATGCTCTCATTAAGGAAATTAAATAATAATTTGTTTTTAAACTCTTGGAATTAAAAAATTAAGACTTATAAATTATTCTTACAGTTCGCAACGAATGTGGTGTCAATCAACTATAACATTGATTTTTCATGCAGAAGTATTGGTTGAAAGTTTTCGACCAATTTTTGACGAGGGGGAAATAAACGTGTAATCAACTTTCATGCTCTACGGTTTGCAATAAAAATCTACAAAAGAAATGATGTACAGTGATAAGTCGTATAAATACCAAGATAAGTAAGCTTCAAAAATGAAATTATCGTTTATTTTATTGGTAATTTAATCACATAAAAAAACGGTATAAAGATTTATTCATCGCTTATTTTTTTCTCTCTCATTCTTTTTATATTATTCGGAAGAGAGATCAAGTTGGACACAATGGTGCGATGGACGTGAATGACGAAAGAAAAGTCAATTACACGAAAAAATCCGGCGGCCAATAAAAGTTTCAAATGGGGTTTTCGAGTCGTGCTCAATGATGATACCTGAAGGAGGAAAAGAGGCTAGGTAGCACTCGCCTTAAGCTATTTGCATGATAATGAGTCATCCGAGTTAAATGAGAGCCACGTTTCAAACTGTGTTTGAAACAATCCTCATCCTCCCTGACAAAAAGCGGATTGAGGAAAAAAGTGGATACCATCTTTTTTTCCTTCCTATTCGTTTTTATTACAATTCCAGTTTAGGATGATGATGTCAAGCGAATGATTTAAGATAAGGATTATTTTAATGCTGATATTTGCTTTTTCTGTATTTTGTATTTTTTTTTATATGTACAAAAAAAATTCTCAATTTAAAAAAAAATAATTCTCATACTTTAAAACCGAGAAAAATTATTTAATTATTAAATTACATTATACGAGTATGCTAAATTTCTTAAACCTCGTTTCTGTGTTAATTAAGTTGTTTTTAAAACTAAAAAAGCGTTTTCTTCTATACAATATGAAAATTAAATTTGCAACCAGTTGTAAAAGTCACTCATTTTTAATTTAAATGTTAATTAAAAGTTACGATTTAACATAAATATTTACCCCTGTATTAAAATTGGTAATTTGAGTTTGTCACTAATTTCCCTATTTAATTTCCCAGAATCCAAACGATCACATTATGGAATTCCGGGTATCATGGTAAATAAGATATTTTTCTTCTTTAACTCATCACATTATGTTTTTTACATGAAAGCAATATTAATAATAAGCTTAAATTGATTTTCTTTGCCGGTTGATTTTCGAGAAGAGAAAATGGAAGTGGGCGGAGAAAGAAAAGCGAATGGAAAGCAAAATGGCAGAAAGGGTGAATTGAAGAACATTATTCAACGGATGTTGATGAAACCACTGAGGTGCATCAGAAACATCTTCTACATTCTACTTTCAGGAGAAATGTGAGTGGTTTTTAATGTACAGTATCTGGAATAAAATATTTTGAAATTACTAGGATTTATTTTTCAAGATAGAAAAGATTTTTAAAAAATTATTAACGTTCTAAATTGAGACGATACTCTGGTGAATATAAATTTGAAAATTTTTTCAATGTCTTATGTACATTAGTATTCATGCCATTCTTACGCTCATTAATAAAAAACTTGGCAGAAAGATTATTCTCATTTTAAAGCTTAAGAACCAGTGTAGAAAAAAATTCTACTTTTCTGAATTTGAATGTTAAAAGTACGAAGTAGAACAAAGAAATAAGAATTATTTTAATCTTTACTTCGGATAACAAAAATGATTAAATGTATGCGGGCAGAAGTTTAAAGATTAAAGGTTTAATTAAAAGTCATTATTAATTTCCATGAATGTTGTTCTTTAAAACACCTTTTTTATTTAAAAAATAGTTGACAGATGATTAAATTTATTCGTTTTGCATTGCTGGGAGATGTGCTTAATGTGATAAGCACGAACAAATCAAAATCAAAGAAATTTGCATTTTTTCTGGTATTTTATGAAAATGCTCTGAATTGTTCTAAAATTAAGTTTGCGCTTACCTATTAAAAGTAATTATTGAATTTGCGAATTACTGAGATATAAATTTTGATTTTTTTCGCGTTGTTTTAACATTTCACATTCGTATCTCGTAAAAGCCGGAGCGAAGTTTTAATATGAGCGCTATACAAAGAGGATAGAAAAGAAAAAGTAAGCAGAATGTTTTATGCCAGCCTATAAAAACAGTAAGTAAAAGTGCCACATTTTAACATCATTTGTGGTAGGTAAACTGTTGGAACACGCATAAAAAAATTTAGAAAGAGAAATGATGAGTTCTTTCTTTTTAAAAAAGTAGTTGTCTAAAAAGTAACTTTATAATCGAATCAAAAATTCAAAATCAACCCTCAATTAAATTGTCATTTTTTGCAGGCTTATAAAAATCAATAAATTCCAATATTAAAACAAGGATTTGATTCTTTTCAATGGCATTAATTGGTCGTAAAACTCAGGCGTCAGTGCTCAGGGCAGTAAAATCAACTAGAGTACAGCGTACACTTCATTAAGAAATGAATGAAATTGATACATCCTTTTATCGTTTATCTAACACACATCCATTTCTTACGACTTGTTTTTCTCATAGCTAACGGTTGTTGTTCAAGTAAGTATAGAGGAAATAATATGCTCGTGCATCTAGGGTCGCGAGAAAAGTCTCTTATCGATCTTTCGCGACCGAAATCGATTGGAGCGAACATTGCTCAAATAGACCCGATCCTGATGCTCGAGATGTTGAGTTTAGGCATTCAAGCCTTCATTCGATGCATCTTTTTCGGTTTTCTTTTATATTATTTTCATTAAAGAAAGATTAAAGTTTTTTTTCCCGTTTTTGTAATTTTTTTTCTAAAAGTTTTATTTCAAAAATTGTTATTATATTTTTTTTTGAAGTATTATAGCTGTCCACAGGTGAAACTTATTTTTAAGCATGTTGTAGCGGTTTAGTAAAGTGGATTTCCTTGTCAATACTGAAAAGCAATGCAATTCATGCTGGCCATGTTTCAATTCAGACTCAACGGATGGATGACGGTAATTGAAACAAACCTCGCAGGAATTTTTTGATTGTGCACACGGTCGAGTTTTAATTCCATTTGCAAATTGGTGACATGAGATTTTGCAAAACTGATAAAACAGTAATTATTTCTGTTTAATTAGTTTGATTAATTTAGGTTTAAAACTGCAAATGAATATTTATTTTTTAATTGGCGTTGAAAAGCTGATTCGAAAGAGATTTTTAAAGACAAAAATCAGCTTTCTTCTCCTTTTAAAAAAATTGTTCATATAAAATAATTATTTCCTGATGAGTGGGAGAAAAAATAGAATATCAGAAATCTTAGGGTCTTGTTCAAAATTAATGATGTTGGAACGTGTGGTAAAGAAAAAAGTTTTCAAGTACCCACTAATGAATTGATATCGACAAATGTATCATTTGCAAAGCTCATTTAGAAGTCACTTCACACATGTCTTGCCAAAAGGAATTTATGACAAAGCATAAATCAAAACTTTTTTATTTTGCTTTTTCTTTCCACCCTTTTTTAAAATAAACTTAACATAAAGTGAAATTACTCGACCCAATGAGAAAAATAATGTTTCAGTATTTGAAGAATGCTCATACTGTGCTGACTCTATTCTCTCCAAAGAAAATGCAATCACCTCTTAATGGAGTGTTCAATTTTCGAAATTGGACTTTAATGACGTGGCGTGCCACAGACTTGCAACTATGTAAGAAGATTGTGGCATCTTGAGCAGCATCTCGTTTTACTTTATACTTCACATTTACAATCAATGATTAATGATTCCATTCCACCTGTAAGAGAACTGCACGCACAAAACTCCTTAAAGAGAATGAGAAAGTTTTTTGAAGCAACTGATGTTTTGTTCTGAGCCAAAGTATAAAAAATGAGAAAGTTAAAAAATTAGATTTATATTCCTCAGATCTGAATTTTATCCGAAAAACTGCAAGTAAATAAAAGAAGAATGTTTGCTCTTTCGACAGCTTATCATTTGGAGATGAAGATGAATGACAACATCATAACAAAATAGGGTCATAGCAAATGCGCAGCTGGAGATCCGTTGGGAATTCCGATTTACGGCCGAAGAAATTCATCAAAAGGTTTCGATTTCTGAGAAATTTGCATTTATAAACGAGTTGGAATGCGGTTTAAAAATAAAGTCTAAAGGAGTGAAATTTGATTACTTTTTGAGGCTACAAATAAAAATTGCTAATTGATGAGTTTTTTTTGCGGTAAGTTTCCGCCTTACTGTACATGTAAGAAACTAAAGGATCGTGGCTAATTAAAAATGTTTTATTCACTAGATTGTCCCTGGTGAAATACGTGCCATAAGGTTTGGTGGCATCAGTTGGGTCTTTGAACTTGAGGTCTTCAGTCACTTTTTTTCCGTTTAGGTTCTTTTTTTTTATTTGGTTTTTTTCCCCCCGATCTTATACAAAAGAGTAGAAATTAACGTAATTAATGGCCTATTAAATTAAAAAAATTTGCAACTGTAGCTTTCCATTTAAGGACAACAATAAAACACTGACGCGAGTGGAAATAAAGTATTTAATTTCCGAATTTTATGAATTGAGTTTGTACTATTTTTCAAGTGTAACCTAAAAGATAATTAGATAATTTTTAGTTTATTATGTTGAGGTAAATATAATAATCTTATCTTATCTTTACGTTAGTAATTGATAAGTAACTTGTTACTTGTACTTAGTTCCCTTAATGCGTGGATTCGAATAACGACGAAGTAATCAACTGAATACCACTACAAGAAGTAAATTAATCACTTTTGTCAATATCAATTACAACGTTCTTAGTTACATTCTCCTCATCCCGAAAGATGGCGCCACAATTAAGGGGACTATAGATATTTTATTTTGGATATGACGGTGTGTATTTCAATAAAATTTCTCTTTATCATTCGGTGCCTTTATTTTATAGCGAAGATAATTTGCAATTCAAAATTGATGAAAAGAAAATTTTGTTAAAATATTTCTTAGAAATCGATTATTTTCAGCCAATAAAAATATTCTAAAATTTTCAAAGATAAATAGATTATACAAGGAGCATATTATACCGTAAATCATTAATTCTGATAAGAAATTGATTTTGAAAATTTAAAATTGGCGGGTTTTGACGTTAGTTTCTTACGACAGGAACACAAGAGTGCGCAAGTGCGGTTTCCTTCGGACACATTTTGAAGGACACGTAGCAGACGGACATTTCATTCGCTTATCGAAGTCTCGAGTTAAATCGTCAAAAAATTCAAAATGCCGTTGAAAGTAGCTATTATAGGGTCCGGAAATTGGTGCGTATAAATTTTACTTTTATTTAATTCTCTTTCTTGTCGTTGTAATGATATTAATTAAAGTTCGTCGCATTCGAGTTCAAAGTCACCTTGTGCTTTTTAGGGTGCCAGACCCATTTAGATAAGAATTTGAAAAAAAATGAAATAACTTGTATTCTTGTATTAAAGGGGCTCTGCAATTGCTAAAATAATTGGCGCAAACGCTGCAAAACATGACGCTTTCGACAACTCGGTTTCAATGTGGGTGTTTGAAGAAATGATAAACGACCGAAAATTAACGGAGATCATCAATACCGACCACGAAAACGTGAAATATCTTCCAGGCCATAAATTGCCACCGAACGTAGTGGCAGTGCCAGATTTAGTTGACACCTGTAAAGACGCTGACATTTTAGTCTTTGTCATACCACACCAGTTCATTAAAAAAACCATTGAAGTTTTGAACGGAAAAATCAAACCAAATGCGTTTGGAATTTCGTTAATTAAGGTAAATATGTGAAATAAAGTTGATATTTTATTCGAACATTGTTAATTATTTTTTCTAGGGTGTTGACACTACACCAGAAGGAATTCAACTGATTTCTAAAATCGTAAGTGACAATTTAAAAATTGACATGAGTGTGCTAATGGGAGCTAACATTGCTCACGAAGTTGCTTCGGAGAGCTACTGTGAAACGACCGTAGGTTCGTATTTATTTAAAAGTTTTTTTTTTCCCGCTGGAATTTAAAATAATAATAATATTTAGGATCGAAAAATAAGGAACAAGGACAATTGTTCAAAAAATTAATGGAAGCTGATTACTTCCGTATTGTTGTTGTTGAAGACACAGCAACAGTCGAGATCTGTGGCGCCTTAAAAGTTTGCATTCTTTTTTCCTACAGTATTGTTAAATAAAAATTAACTTAATTTTATTGCTGATTACAGAATGTTGTGGCGTGCGCAGCTGGATTTGTTGATGGAATGGGATTAGGCGATAATACAAAAGCAGCTGTAATTCGATTGGGATTGATGGAAATGATTAAGTTCACACAAACTTTTTTTGAAGGGTCAATGTTAGGCACGTTTTTTGAAAGTTGCGGTGTCGCCGATCTTATTACCACTTGCTACGGTGGTAGAAATAGAAAAGTTAGCGAGGCGTTTGTTAAAACAGGAAAAGTAAAAATGATGCTTAATTGAATAATGAAAATATTAACTGAATTTATTTATTTATTTATTGCTTTAAAATTGTCGTAGACAATTGAGGAGCTCGAGAAGGAAATGTTAAACGGTCAAAAACTCCAGGGACCTGAAACTGCCAAAGATGTTAACACTATGCTCAAAGGAAAAGGAATGCTTGAAAGGTAATAATTAAATATTTTTTTTAAAAATTAATATTTTAATAATTTTGATTCATTATTTTCAGGTTTCCTTTATTCACTGCTGTACATCGTATTTGCACCGGAGAAATTCCGGCAAATACTTTCATTGATCAAATCCGCTATCACCCAGAACACACGTAAGATAATTTCCGAAGCACATTACCCAATTTTTTTAAATTTGAATTTCAAAACACAACAAAAAAACAATTACAATTGTGCTTATTTATTCACTTATTATTAGCATTTTTCTTTTGCTTTAATAGAATGTTTAGAGGCTTAAAAGTATGAAGCCTGCGAATGCCTTTCCATAAATACCCATATGCATGCCGACCTTAATTTTTGTAATTATTACTTTTAAAAACTAAAATTACTAATAATCATGATTTGAAACATTCTTTTAGGATACAGTTCAAATTGTAGCGAGAAAAGTACAACTAACTACAAACCAAACTTGAGCATGGCTTTGGAATCCAATAAGATCCAGTGTTATAGCTTTAATTAAAATGATTATTTTTATTGTATAACCTGAGTACTAATTATTTACAGTTTACGTATTGTTACTTGTTAATTATTTTTGCCGACTAATTTGTTTAAATTTAACTAAGCTACTTTATGAAAATTAACAAAATATTGATTGAAGTGACAACTTTTGTATTTTGTACTCAATACTAATGTCTTGTACCAAAAAATGAAATACAAAACTCACAGTATTAACTCGTCATTTATTTGAACAAATGCATATTTTATGAACATGGTAGCATTAAGCAAACACGTTATTACATATATTTAACAAATTCTATGTTTTTTAAAAAAATATTCAAATCAATTCTTTTCCAAATAATGCAACTTTTAAGATTATGCAATAAAAATTATGCCCGTTATGGATTTAATTCACACAAACTTAAAAATTAACTATCGAAAAACAGGGTTGGCATCGCTGCTATTTTATTATTGGAAAAAGTAAGTAGCAAATTAATAGTGGTCACTACTTTTAAAAAAAAAAATCATCTTTTTTCATCGTTTTCTTACATTTTGTTTTCACAATCTCAGAAGAAATTGAGGTATTTATGTTTGAAATATTAATATTTTCAAAAAGAATTCAAGCGAAGAAAGTGGCAGTACTGATAATGCAACCACCGGTAAAGAGAAAAATAGTGGAAATTTTTTCTTCAATAGCAATGTCAGCCCTGTTAAAAAAAATATGGCTCGCATATCACGTGATGAACACTGAACACGTCAATTTTGGAAATCAACTGTTAGCCGGTTCGAGGTCGGAATCGTCGCTCACGGTTGCGTTGCTTTCATTTTCTTTTTCGTCCAACTGTTTTTTGATCGTTTCGAGTCGCGACAAAATCGTCTGGTATTCAAATACCCCTCTCTTTTCGCCAAATGGATCCTACCAAAATAAAAGTTAAAATTACTTGTTTACCAATTTAAATTGAATATTTTTTCTTACGAGCATCTGAAGTCCTGATAAATGCAACTTATTCTTAACGGAGCTTTCATAAGAATTCCAAAACTCGAGAAATGACTTTTCCATTACATCCCTGCACGAAAGTCAACATCAGCTTAAAGAAAGTTGGAAATTAAAACAAAATATTTACTTAAGCACTTGCGGGCATTGAGCACTAGCGGCTGAAGTTCCTTGTATCATATCACACACTGCTACCCTAATAGTCTCGTGCCTAATTACTTCGTTATACCTTTGGCAGTCACCGCCGGTTCTTTCCTAATTTAAATTTAAATTTTAACTGATTTTTAAACTCAATTTACTGCGTTACTTTTTCAAATCCCGGTTCGTTATGATACGGCTTCTCATTCATTAGCGACTGAATTGAAATTAGAACACTCGACAAACTTTGTGCCGGACTCCACGCAGGTCCGGTCCACGTACTGAAATAAAATTATTTATTTAAAAAAAAATATTAAAGTAATGATGAAAATTTGCAATCTTACCCGAGAATACTGAGACAGATTTTTCCGTTTTTATACATGTTTGGATTAAATCGAACTTTGCCATCACCTGTGACAAGCTTAACTCTGGGTGGATGAATTGGATAATCAGGTGGACACCGAATTATAAAATAAAAAAAACCGCCTTCGTAAGGAGTATCAAATGGACCCAGAATCAAAGCATGAACCTACAGATATTTAATGGAATATTTTTATTTCAATTTTATAAGGTTAAAATAAATGGTAATTTTACTATCGTAATGTCCTGTTGATCTGGAACTATAAACATACCCGGCGGGGGTTCGTTGTAAACAGTCATAATATCTCTGCAAAATAAAATTTTTCCTATCATTATTCATCATTTTTTTTAAATTTTTTTTTATAGTTTATTACCTTTTAATTCTAAGAATGCACAATTGTGAAGGCGTTTCCTTTTTCCAGTCATCGCTTAAATCTGGATCCCAGTGCGATATTTCCAACGGCGGTATCAGAGATTGTGTTACACTCGTTACGCTTTCACTTGCCATTGTAGTGGTGGTCACATAAAGAAAACTCGATTGATCTAATATATGGAATGCGACAATCGAAACAACTCGATCGATGAACTACGAGTATTTTGGTGCAATCATATGCTAATGTTTATTTTTTTTATGAAAAACCCCGGATATTAATTGCGCGGGAACGTAAAAATGCATTTACGACTGAATCTATTTTTGATTAAAAAATTTGCTCACATTCAGCTTATAAATTAACAGGTGGATGTCTTTATAAATTCCTCCAGACTAGGCTAGGGGCCCTTGTCAGTAACGAAAAAACTTATTTAAAACCCTTTTATTGGTTTGAAATTTTCCAATACCTGAGATATTTTGGTGCGAACCTGTCGTGCAAGTGCCTCATGTGTTTCCGGTTCCGGCGTAAACAAGGTCGTCTCGCCTGAACGTGCTCGTTTATTTCATTTCATTTTATTTTAAGAGTAAAACATGCCTTCAGTTTTATTATCGCAGTCTATCGCTGTAGAATTTGGAGGTAAGCTGTTCGTGTTTAATTTCTTTTAAATGAATTACCTGAAACGAGATTTAAAATTTCTTTTTAGCGTCAGAACCATGGCCTAACGATGCTAAATTATTCCAATCTTACGAAGGTATTACGTTTATTATTGCTCCTAATAAAAAAATTAATATTTTTATTTGAAATAGTTGAACAGATTTTGCTACCTGACAGTGCGACGTGCCTTGCAACTCAAGCATTCCTTAAAATGTGCGGTTTGAATTTCACGGTGGAAATGAGGGCTAATGCTGAGAGCATGTCGCCTTCTGGTAATGTAATTTAATAATATAATTTAAAAAATAAAATGAAATTAATATTAATTTTTTATTATTTTTTAAGGTAAACTCCCGTTTATTAAGTGCGGTGCTTTTGTCATATCGGAATTTGAATCCATTACCAGCTTCGTTGCAACTAAGGTCCTTTAAAATATAAGTTAATAAAAAAATGTCTAATTACAAATCACATTTCAGGGCATTCATATAAGTGAACATTTGGATAATGCACAGAGAGCTGACATGAGAGCTTACATGTCTTTAATCAACAATGTTTTGGCAAATGCAGAAGTGAATAATAATAACTTTTCAATTTCTTTAACACAGCTTTGAAATTAAAATTATTTTAGTTGTACATTTGTTGGATGAATGGTGTAACTTTAGAAGAAGTAACGAAGCCCCGATACGGTGCTGTGTATCCATGGCCATTAAATCACATTCTGGCATACAGAAAACAGTTGGATGTTAGAAGGAAATTATCTGCCTTAGGATGGGTTAAAAAAACAGTGGATGAAGTACAGTCATTGTAATAAATTTTAAAAAAATTTCGGATAATTATAGGTTTTCATGTTTTAGGTTTATACAGAAATTGACACTTGTTGTCACGCTTTATCTGAACGGTTGGATAAATTAACATTTTTCTTCAACAATAAGTAATACTTTATTTATTTTTTTTAAATTAAAAAAAAAAATTAATTACAATTATAAATTTATTTCCAGGCCAACTGAATTAGATGCCTTAGTGTTTGGGCATCTGTTTACGATTCTAACAACTCCGTTGCCTGATAATCGTCTTGCAGCAATTGTACGATCCTATCGCAACTTGGTCGATTTATGCAAGAATATCGAACAACGTTATTTTGAACGTCAAACGGAAGATTTTTCATTTATTTCTGCACCGCCATTGTCGTCGTAAAAGGTATATTAAAAATACTTTGACAAGAAATGCAACTTGGCCATTAAACAAGTTATATTTTCAATACATTGTTAAAGATTGGCAGTTACTTATTATGCACTAGGAAGTCCTAGTTTATTATAATTAAGGTTGCTCATGAAGAAACATACTACCTATAAATTATTTAAACCTAAGATTTTTTTCATGTTTTGTTAATTTTTGGACAATAGACAGTTTGCGGAGAACAAGACTTATGTTTTATAACTTATAAATTCCATGTTAATTATAAATTTAACTTATAATTAACATGGAATTTATAAGTTATAAATCATAAGTTTTGCTCTCCGCAAACACTCTATTTTCATAATACATAGACGGATTTATAATATAGTATTATTATAATGTGAGTTTCAAGAGTTTTAAGTTATTGATAAAGATGTTAGAAACTTATTCAGTGAATTATAATAAAGGTATTGAGAATATAATGATTCTATAATATTAATTGTCATTAAGGAAATAAGTTGACGTGCAACAGATCATGTCTGAAAAGGGCATCAGTCTGATGAAATATTGTAAGTTTGAAAACGTATAACATTGCAACTCTGAAATATCGACCAAAAAATTAATTTATTGTAGGCAAGCAAATGTAAACGCAACTGTTAAAATTAGGGCTTACTTTAAGGGTGTTTGTTGAAGTAAAGTCTTTTAGGGTCTGCCTAAAAGAGTTGGCCGCTCGTAAATTCGAGGGAGCCACCAAATGGAGAATGGCTGTGTTATATAAATGGTCTCAAAAGTTTGTTAAAATAAACCTCTCCCCTTTACCAAACGTAATCATTAGACTAAACTATATTTCAGATAATGTTTAAATTAGTGTATAAAAAAATCTATTAAAGAGGTCTGATTCATTGAAAATGTGTAAAAATTTATTTAAAATGTCTAATATTTTCGTCATTTAAAAAAATTCATAGAAAATTTGTAAAAGTTTAAATAAAATATTAAATTAGTTAATTGTCAAAAATTTTAGCCGTAAATATAATATTTTCACTCATCCCTTGTGGCGTGAGCAACGTCTCGGAGCAGTAGCTAGTATAGGAATACTGGTTAAGGTCAGTTCTGTCAATGATAAAGCAATAATAATTATCAAGACACGGGGCAGTGGCAGAATGATTAATTATTAGATATACAGTACTTAGATTTTTTATTTAATTTTTGGAGACAATTATTTTGAAAATGTAATTGTTGGCAACTAAATTTTCTTTTTGAACTCTCTTTGAATTCTGTTCTTTGTATTATTGTTTCTCTTTATATTATTACTAAAGAATTACATGAGAGTTTTGAATTAAGAAAATTTATTATGAGCAGATAGAATGTAGATGAGACGTGAGCATGACTTTGTGTCCATCAATGTCACACTGGAGTTTAATCTGGTTAAATTTAGAGTTAGAGTTATTTCAATGCGACTTTTCCGACCAAATACATCCTAAAATAACCAAATTATCTTAAAGGGGCTTCATCAGGTTCTTTCTGTTTTACATTTTAACTTCCTTCGCTTGTCACTCAAACAAATAGGCAATCACATCAGGGTCTTTGGTTATTCCATTAGACGACATTTTGTTTTTTATCTGTAAATAGCTTCACATTTAATGTTGGCCACATTGTTATTCTGATAGAATTAAATTTTTCAATACTTTCTCCCTTAATTTAATTTTCAATATGAATATTTACAATGTATAAATCATTTCCATAATTGAAAAATTGTATTTCAAACAAGCAATACATTTTTGATTGACTAACGTTCGCTATAATTCGTTCAATTTAAGAAATTGCGTCTGCGATGTATACTTTCATAAAAAGAGAACTTTCTAAGAGCGACTGGCGTGTTATCTAACGAGAAGAGATCGGTGGAAAGAAGTGTCATCTGTCAGCTGATTTCTCTTTAGATAAAAATATCTTTTCCTGACTCAACCTGATGTTCTTTATCCGGTTACAGACACTCATTTTATCCGTACTCTGATATTGACATCGTGTATGATATTCTTCTCTTTAGTTTCTAACGAGGCTTCGATGAAGTTGATTGACAAGAATGTACGAGCAATACTTTACAGCAAATTTCTCTAGAAAAATAAAAACATTTTGAGAAAAACGTTACTTTATTTTTTCTGCTGAATGATGTCACTCATCAAATATTTTATTATCATAAATCAAATTCATGTAAAACAGTGATACATATATGTAAAAATAAATTAGAATTAAGAGAATATATAAAAAAAAACTAGAAATAACATATAACATTACACAGTAAACGTCGTTCAAAAGAATAGATTTAAATCTATAAGATAGTGGCATAATGCGTGTTTTGCGTGATAAAAGCTTTGAAACACTTTCTACACCCTCTCAACCATTTGTGACACGTGACACGTGCCACTAAGTTTGTTATTAGAATGACAGTGTAACTTTACTGTATTTACTGAAAGATAAATATAAGATTGCACGGAGTAGGGAATGAAAATTGAGAATGAATTTAAGGAAAAAGAGTGATGCGGCACGTTTTGGATGGTATTTTATGGCACACTCGAGAGTCTCTTATTTTGTGTAAGCGCCGTTTGAGAGGCTTTTGGCCACCTCTACGGCACCTGGTTGTAGCTTGAGATGCTCCGACTGAACGCCTACTGGTCTGTGCACGGATTCTCACGCGCTGCTTGCTTGGTTGCCATAGCAATTTACTCCATAATGATCCCATGGGCAAAACAGAAGAGATGCACAGCTCGTAACCTTGAATTACGAAGAAAAGATGCCAAACATCAGATGAGTTCAAGTTTTAAATTTTAGAAATAAAAAATAAGCTTTAAAAATTAACATTATATCACTAAATAAAATATAAACATAAAAAGTGAAATAACTTTTCCTCTGTCGATTGCAAAAGACTACCTTAGTTTTCAAGGAATTCTTCTGAACATTTCAAACGAAGAGCCAAAACTGAATTAAAGAAGTTCCTTATTGCAAAAGAATTAAGCAACTTTATAGGAATTTAACGATTTTAAAAGGCTAAGTCGAAAATTAAATTCTAAGTTGTTTAAAGTCTCTCAAGAAAAGTAAAGGAATGTCTGGCTTCTAGATACCGTATATTTATTTTCTCACAACAACATTCAAATTCTTTACCATAGTTTAGTTTGTGTCATTTGCTGTAAGATTGTCCTCAATTGAAAATCAATGAAGTAATAGTTGTGCTATGTCGTCACATCCCAGGGGCTAAATTCTTTCCTTCCATCTCTTCCTCGACTCTACGCGTCTCTGTGGCGACTTGGTGGCGCCAAGAAGACATCTTGAGCTTTTTACCTTCGTCATTATACTAGGAAAGTACATTCAAATAACAATAAAGCCCAGTTTGTCGGAATTTCTTTAATTCACATTTCCCAGCAGTAGCATGATAGTTTTTTTCAGTTTTCTAACTCAAATTATTATGTTTTCTTATTCTCCAAAAAGTTAATTTGCAGGTCGCGCGATTCAAAACTTTTTATAGCTTTGAATTTTGAAATTTTACTTTACAGGGCTTTAAATGGCAAAGATTCGATCTTTTTAAGAGATTGGAATATTGGAGTATGAAATTGAAAAAAAAAAATTAATTAAATATGCAAGTCAAAGATGGCCAATCTGTCAATAGAGGACTCTGAGATTCGGTTACCAGACTTAAATAAACTATCAATTACCAGGCAATTTCGATGCACTTCTATCTGACTAGTGCTACCACCTTGTTTTAATTTTATACATTTTCCAATCTACTTTTTCTTTGACATGAATAATCGTAATCTGAGCCAAACAAATCTTGCCTTCTCCGTATTGTGTGATATCTCCAGCAAAGTAAACCGAACTAAAACTAAAAGGATAATCTTGTCGGGAATGATTTATAGACGAACGTTATAGAGATTAGGGATCTCATTTGTGGAACCCCTTTGCCACACTTCCCTGCAAATCCGGTTTGATCCGACGCCATATTGCACTTTGCAATCGTCCCCCTTTAATTTAAATTACCATGTCAGCTAAACGCAGGCTATCTGATCAGAATTGATACCAAACAATACTAAATTTCAAATTGAATGACTAAAATATTAACAAATTCAATCACCATTTATAATTTTCTTTTTTACAAAACTTTTATTTAAGTTGTCTGTACCATCGTCCCCCTCCCTCCTTCTTTTATTTTTTATTTTTTAAACGATTTTCCATTCTGTTTTCTATCATTACTTTTTTCCTCTTTTTTTTGTGGATAGAGCACCAACCCAGGTTGAGTTGGCGACAAGTTGTTTACCGCTGATCGATTTTTTCATCGATGAACTGTCGCGCGTGTATCTACTGGAAGGTGACGGCACCCCGAGAGGAATGATTTCCTTACCCTATTCAGTTCGACGCCGACTATTGACCTGCGAATGTGATGGGTGAGCTTCTTGAGAAAAAGTCCAACCCGCACGTGTAAGAATCGCCCATATTGGAGGGTGGAAGCATAGATAGATGGTTTATTTCAACTTAAAGAAGGATCTCGCGGAAATCCATATTGACTTACTGCCTTAAACTGATACCCTAAATATTTAAAAATGTGTCGGATGTCGCCGTATGACATATACAACACGACAAATGAACATGAATCACGAAATCCATTCATTTTTTTCCTTCCATCGTCAAAAGGTTTCTATTAAATAATACAGCTTGCTTCGTAGCCAAAAATGCATTGAATTTGAAGTAAAAATTTAAATTTATTATGATTACACTTTAAATTATTTGGAAAAAACCTTTTCTCAGAAGAAGAAAAATATCTGACGTGAAATAAAATACATTACTGAATTCAATTTCTATTTTATTTATTATTTACCGAAGGTTTCCAATTGCTAATCGAGTATCGACTATCCAATTTTAGGTCTAACGAATTCAACTAATAAAATATGAGCACTACCCATGTGGTCCAAACGCCCACGTTTCCATCGACCCGAACAAGTCTATCATAAAACTTTACTCGGAATTCTTTGGTGTTGAGAAGAGCGCTTGTGTGCTTGTTGGCACGCACTTGGGACCTTAAAATATTTAGACATCTCAACATTTCGCTCTTTTATGATGTCCATCATGAGGATCGTTGATAAGATTCGACGTAACATAAGTTTTTTTTTTCTTCCATGTAGATCAACGTCCATTACTCAAAGTAATTTTCGAAGCTCGAAGTTTTACCCTCGATAAAAGGAAACGTATATATACATCTTTATATTAAAAAAAAAGGGAAAGTGCAATGTCAAAAAAATAAAAGGATTTTTTTCTATTTGTACCGTGCTGCAAATAGAGTTTGCACCCAACATTTGCTTACTTCAAAGTATTGGCATCTTGTTCGCTCTCAGCTTGAAAAGCGGGGTCGTTGAAGAAGACGCTTTTCAATATCTTTTATTTTCTGACAGAAGACAAAATCAATATGAACTTCTCAAGATTTGTTTCTGATGGCGCTCCTGCAGCTAACAAATACAAAACACATTCATTTGCAACATCAACAATAATGGATCAATCAATTCGCCATTATAGGCCTCGACAATAACCTATTGTCAATAGGTTATCAATACAGCAATGGTAGAATCATACAAACACAACATTTTCTGTCTCCAATTTTGCTTCCATTCTTCCATTTCCAGTTCTTCGTTTGTTTACTTACACTATGAATATTTTAAACATTTAATTAAAAATACACTCGGCGCCCTTTGGCGTTATGTGCAACTGCTTCTGGTAGGGCTGTGATGACTCACAGATGCAAATGGAAAATGGCTGCTGGGAGGAATTGAAAGTAGGGTTAATTAGGGGATAGAAAATTGTATAACCGCCGCAGTTTGGAATGATTTTAATGTTGGTAATTTAGTCCATAAATTGAAACATTTTTAACCAATTCTACAGAAATCTTTTGGTAAGGAAGTTGTTAATTTGAAATCTACAATGTTCAAAAAGTGTTTTAATTTACCCGACCTCGTTTTCATTTATTCGGCTACAACAGTAAATATCATTACTAATTCATGGTACAACTTTGATATTCAAAGTTTTGCTTACTTGGCTAATTGCAAAGTTAGTTGACGACGGCGTTTAAATAACACAAACAAATAAAAAATACTAAATTAAAATTAAAGTAAGTATGAAATGAGAAGCATATTTAATTCCAAAATAAATAAAAAGAAATAATTTGCATCTATGCTTTGAAGTGGTATACAGCTGACAGTTTAAAAAATCGTAATAATTATTTCCCAAAGGAAAACACCGGCACTAACAACATGAAACCGGCATTTCAGCAACACCATTATCGACTCAGTTGTTCAAGCATGTGTTTTTAACTTCACTTTGATATTCCGGTATTTGGCGATTTTCGTTCATATAGCTCTTGGCAACAGAATTTGCTTCTTCCGATCGATTTCTACCATATGTCCCTTTCTGGGATCTTTTTTGAGAGAACAAACCCGGACATCTCATCATTGCATGATCCCAAAGGTATGTTGGGCACTTATTATACAATGCAAATTTCACAAAGTTATACAAAAAAAATACCTAACTTTTTTTTCCTTTTACTATTTAATGACCTTTTTCTCTCTTTATTACCATAAAACAAAACGTGATAAATATAATAAAATATTGAAAAGAAAAAAAATTCTCATTTATACATAAAATGGTGGTTACTTAAATTGAGTTATGGCTCATAAGAATTTTTATGAAGATTTATCACGGTTAGAAAATTTTTAAAAAAAATTTACTGCAAGGAATTGTATTTAAATTTTGTGTAGCCACAATTTCTTATGAATCGTAAAAGAGTATTTACTAGGGATTCAAGTTGTCGGCGATTTTCGGTTACTATCTTTCAGTGGGCATTGCACTGACGTCATATATTGATTGCTCCCATGACGCACTTCAATACTGGCCGCATCTCATCATCATGAAAAGGCAGCTTGAGATTGGGCCTTTCTCAGGGAATTTTTTATTTTATTATCCTTCTTTCTTCCCCCAAAATCTCCCATCGGATTTTAGTTTTTAACATTTAATTTCTTTTTCTTCGTCCATTTTTATAGTTTTTCAGAAATATATTGGACTTGAAGTATCTACAAATACAATATCGACACATTGGTGACTCACCTCATCCCAGTCGAGTTATTGAGGCAGCAATGGTCCTACTCGCATCCGCTCGTGCCAACTCTAGATTCTCTCTCCCCAGCGTGTGTTCGATAGAGCGAGACCTCCCTTACCTCTCCTCCCCCACGCACTCGTTTCTGTGATTGAACGGTTATTGGGTGATAGGCTTTTCGTGATTCGAGACCTAACAGCATTGTGGAGGACGAAGCTCCTAGCTCTCATCACGCGTGCCCATCAATCATTGGTGCGCACAAGCTTTCTCACATCAATATTTTTTTGCTCTTCCTCATCATCAACTTGTGAATGATCATTACAAGTGTTGCAAAATATGTGATTTAAAAAAAAAAAAAATTGATTTCTGCAAGAGATTAATTGTCGGAAATAACACAAGTGTGCTTTAAAATAGATAGCAATTTTATTTTTAGACATCCATAATGTGATATGTCATTTTAAAAAATGATTTATGGGTCTTTCTTACTTTTACTTTATTTTATTCTGGGTGTGCTCTTTAGCATTTAAAAGAACGAGTTTGCTTTTAAGTCGATCAAAATATTAAATAAGTTTGTTAAAACTTCATTTTAATGTAAAGTGATGTTTATTTGTTTTATTAATGTTTTGCGCCGAGTTATGCATGGGGTATTCATGAGAAGTTGCAAAATTCCTTCTTGGAATTTTAATATTAATTTCATACAGTATATCATACCCTTGTTTACATAGTAAAAATAAAAGAATATATCAAAATAACAACATTCAAATTTAAACCACTTAAATTTGTAAAAATGTAATTTTTTTTAGGAATGTAACTTGCAAGCGCATAAAATAAATATGAAACAAACTTAAATATTCCGAATTGCTTTAATCAATTCCAACAGAAAGTCGCTAACTAATTTTGTACAAGGCAAATTTTCTTTATTGTTATTTATTATTCCTATAAATTTATGTGGTAAAGCAATGTTGGTGAAAGAAAAATGAAAGTTTGCATCGCGTGGTTTTGAAAAGGTGCACTTGAAATCAGTACTTTTAGTTCAGTGTTCTTTAATAAAGATTTGAGCTAGCGCAAAGGCAATATGTAAGGCCTTTTAAAAATGTTCTACACTGCGGAACAAGTCGTTGACAAGAGTGAGGTTCAACTAATAAACCCGATATTGTGTTACATAAAATTTCTGAATAGCTGAGGCATAATTAAAAAAGAAGTTATTTACGACCGTAGTTTGCCAAAGTAACATGCTACCTTTTTATCGAATGGAGCTGCCTCTGCCTTTATTGAAACACTTTACACAAGGTATCTGCGCGCGGTTCGGGTTCGCCTCGTTTCTTTGACACCACCGTATTCGCTTTTAGAGCCTACGGGAGTTTGTGCGTGCCAGCTATCAATAAAATGCCGGGTTTTTACATTAGGGCTTTCTAATTTCCTATTGCGGATAAATGATAAATTTTTTTCAAATTGTTTTTCTTTTTTTTTGGAGTTTCCAGTCTAATAATTATCTATAAATATGTAGATGTCTAATTAGACTAGCAATAAAATTTGATTCATTAATCCTCATTAAATGGATTTGAAATGAAATAAAAATTATGTAACAAAGTCTAGTCTGCAAATATTGGATATTGTTGTTTGAAAATTAAAAAAAAAGGAGAAAAGAACAACGCATGCGCAATCTCTACTTTCCGGCATTTGACGCCATTTTAAGTGTACTGTCATGTATCGTTCAGGCAGGGCAGGTAATCTGTGTTGCCTGTGAACTTTCACGGATGATATGAGGTAAAACTTCGGAAATGAATTTTAAATTGATAGCCATATTAAAAGCAAATTAAAACCCGCTAGATACATAACAATTTAAGTCATCAAGTCGACAATAAATAGGAAATTGCATCAGTTGCAATCGGTTAGGCTTATGAAATTTATCTTGTTTCATGTCATCAAAACTTTCTCTAATTACGATGTTAATTATTTATTTGTATTACTAGAGCTGTTGCCATTAGACGACGATGATTCCGTTTATAGTGACGACTGACGAGGCTCGTAAGAATACGTTCACACTGTACGACATGGTCACGGCATGGGATGTCGAGAGGGTGGAAAGCCGGACAAAAATTTCAACATTTCAACGGTAAGAAATTATTTAATTGAAAAATCACATTTATCTGTCAGTTGGAAATTTTATTTTCGATGTTTTGGTAATTTGGTTTGCATTTTAGTTTTTGGAGGAAAACTTTGAGTTCGTAATCATCACTTGAGTTGTTGACATATTTATTATGAATAATTCCGAATAATTTATTTGTCGGCTTACTTATTGCGTAATACAATTTTTAAAATTAAGAAATTAGAAATCGCACTGAACTTGAGGCAACTTTAAGCTTCCTTTTAGCAAATACGATGTTCAAACTCCACGTCTCTGACTTCTTATTAACCTTTGCAATGCTAGGAATGTTAAAACATGTTGCATTATGTTTTCTAGTTTAAAAAAAAAAGTTTAACAACTTTCAATTCACAAAAACATAGAATCACTTCTTAAATATTTCAATTTCACGATCAAAGAGTAACAAATTTCCAGTAAAAATTAGTAATTTATGAAACTCAGCAATGAATAGAAAATTACACATAACTTTTTTTGCAATTTTTATTAGAACTTAGGATTTAATAGGATTTAAACACGACGTGAGATTAATGTGTCGAGCAAGTACGGGAGTTGTGAGACCATGTTTCTTGAAATACGATGCTGTTTTGGGAGCAGGCTGCATGTTTAATTAAATTCTCATGTTTCTTCCACAGTGGCTATCTAGCCCGAGGTGTGGGAAGGCTGACGACCGACCCGCACATAATACGAACGTCATTCAATTGGCCCCATGTATAACACACGAAATCGATTTCGAGTTGGAAATTATTGAAACCTCATCTGGTCGAGGCGAGCTCGAATTGAAACGGCGACATGAGAGGCCAACGGTGAATTTAAAATGGAAAACAGTTGATTTGCGCTCGATAAAGTCGATTCATTTGTTGTTTTGCCTTGAAAGCTTTTCTCTTTTCTTCTTTAACCATGCGAAGGTTAACAAACCGCACAAAGGGAAATGGCGACCACGTGACCTCTGCTGAATTGGCAACGAATAGCAGCTGCCGCTAGTCTTTGCCAGGAGAATAGTTGAGCAATGTATACATTTGTTGGCGAACCACCACCTAAATGGACGTCGTTTATAGCCTCGACCGTGTAGGGCTGAGGCGAGGAGTTTTTTTTTTTTTTTTTTTCCTTTTCCTTTTTTTGTTTCTTTTACCAGAGGTTCGCCTTTACAGCCCAACGCTGTCCAAAGCTCGGGTTTTGAAGGCGTGCGATTTCATTAAGGGACCTTGCAATCCCAATCGCCAACATGCGGTCATAAAGTTAGGCAAAAGAAAGCCAAAAGTTTCTTTTTTGTTTCTAGTACAAATGGCAGATAAAAGTGAGAAAGTGCCTGTGATTTGTGTACAAGTTTTTTCGTGTTGCTGGGGAATTGCAAAGGTAGATGAATGGATGTATAGAATTTATGGGGCAAATATAGCGCGGAATGGGATTAGTGAAGGCTTGAGGCACTGTAAGGAAAATGAGATTTTAAAAATATAAATTTGCAATGAATTTAATTATTCTAAATTTTTGTAAATTTTATTTTTCTTGCTGTAAGTTGGATAATTTAATTTTTTTAAGAAGTGGATGAAGGGGGATTTCGTAAGGAACTTAATCTGAATTTTATTGGATTTTTTAAATAAATGTTGTATATATATTTGTCTGAAAGGGAAAGGGGTTGCAAAAGCTTCCAAATCTACTCAGTCAATATTGCAAAGCCGCAGTTGTTGGGTCTGCAGGGTATTTAGACGTAGAATCAACAAAGTTTATTGTTGTGTAGCTTTAATGTAAACGTTTGTGGTTCACTCAGTTAAAATCCGGAGTTCTAATGGTCAGATGTAGTCGCAGAATAGTATCAGGGTGTGTTATGTACTTTGTAGTTAAGTTTCAAACTTGAGGTTTGTGTTGGGAAGTCATTCACAATGGTTAAATTAATAATTTAAAAAAATCGACTTTGAGTTACCACAGAGTAGGGAAGTTAGTAGCCATAAGTTTGCGATTTCTATTTTTGAACTTTTATTGCCCATCTTCAGATTGTTTTAAGGTTATACACATAAGTAGTTTTAATGCGATTATTCAAGTCACGTGTACTTCTGATGACTTTCCAATAGATATAAAAGTAACAAATGGCTGTTTTAGACTTCAATCACAACTAATAGAAAAGTTGCAAAATCGTTTATTTAAGTCACCCAATTTTTTAAAATCATAAACAGAAATTTAGTTTTCGTTGTGGATTGGACTACAGTAAGAAAAACAATTAAGTGAGCAAAAAAAATGACAGATTATAGACCAATTATAAATATTGGTTTACACACGATTTTTTGTTTTGTACGGCGATAATCCGAATTTTCATCACATTACATAATGCGAGAAAATGTTGCAAACAAAATTGATGGTAATTACATTAAAATTTGTGACCGGGAAAACGGTTTAGGTCAGCACCGACAAAGGTGTTTGTGGCAAGTTTTCACACACGTTTAGAGACAGTAATCGAGGTTCTTCCTCGTTATTCGTGCATGAACTACTGCTTGTTACAGCGCTATTTTAAAAAATAGGAGGAAACCACTCGAACGGACTTTAATAAGGACGTCATAACGAGTCGATGGCCACGTGAACCTTAATAATCGAGTTGGTGGGCAGGAAGTATGGGGTGGCGAGTCTTTTACGGAGGTTTTGGCTTTCGTGTTGGAAATGGCTTGCATGCGCACAACACGTTTCAAATTCAGATTTCGCTTTCGTTCCGGGGGAGCGACGATTGAACTCTTTGCCAATGATGTCCCGGGTGCTTACCGAGTTGCATTTGCATCGAAATGGACCTCCGTAGGCCGCAGGAGCGCCTTTTATTGATTTGCCAGCCGTCCATACCCCTCGTACAATGGACGAGACGAGACCCTCGCTGATTGTCTTCTTCCCTCACCCCCAGTACCCTTCTCCCTTCTCATTTAGTCCCCCTCGGTTCCTACCTCGCTCGGCGGTGGCCGTGCCGAGATAATTTCGACTCTGCTCCCTCCTCTCTTTTTCCCTTTTCGATGGCGGCTGTCAGACGAGAACCCTGGCCATCCACACGCCCATGAAATGAATGGCACACTCACCACTAGGGCTCCCTCGACATTTCGAGTCGGAAGCCCCAATGGCGATGGACATTTTGATAATACAAAGAAATATTTGTTGCCCATACAATTATGTGAGTGGCAAGTGGGAGAAATGGTTGAGTTGGTACACGTGGAATTATGATGGTGCATTTTTATTCGGTGCATAAAATGCGAGTGGATAGAAGTGAAGTATATTCATAATTTTACGAGCAAAAATGAAACTCATGCCAAGTTAGGTTCGATGTAGTAAGAGTAGACTGCAGAATGTGATTATATTTGGATCCTGTGGTTGTAAAAATATTTTAGGATGATTCAGGGTTTTTTTTCCTTCCTTTGTTTTATGTTATTATTACAAGCTTTTTATTTTTATTTTGTTCTGTGTAGGTGTGGAGATTGAAATTATGGGAAGATTGAAATTTAAGATGTAAAAAGGTTGTTAAAATGTATTGCAATGACTTGCACTCTGAAAGGGTTTTTAAAAAAGTGATTTTAATTAGTATATTCATAACTGTTGAGTCAGGTGACACACATCAACAAAATTGTGAAGATTTAAATTTTTTTTCTAAGTTTGGTACTTTAAAGATATTTTAAACTTTAAAATTTTATTCTATTTTTGATTTTGGGTGTTGCAAAATCAGGAGAGATGAATTTGATGAATTCATGGAAAGAACATAAAAATCATACATTACAGAGTTTGCGGATTGAGGAGAACAAAACTTATGTCTTATAACTTATAAATTTCACGTTAATTATAAATCTAACTTGTATTTAATATTGAATTTGTAAGTTATAAGTTTTATGTCTCTAAAAGAGTTTGCGGAAAACAAAACTTATGTTTCATAACTTATAAATTGCACATCAATTATAAATTTCACTTAAGAGGTAGCTTGAAATTTATAAGTGATACCGTAAGACATATAAGTTTTGCTTTCTGCAAACTCTCTAATACCCAGAAGCATAAGAATGCCAAGTTCTTAAGAATTTAACCTTTGTATTTAATACTGAATATCATCGATTAAGTGTCATGGTTGGCTGTTGTAAATTTAAATTTTTTAAGTGGTGTTACCATAATAAATCCTTACATCAATCATGGTAAAACAGTCTACAAAGGGGTGTGCCTTGTATGCTTTCAGATTAAATACCCTGGTAACTAAACTTTTTACACAAGAAATTGAAAGTTGTGATAAGAAGACATTATTTGGTAACTTAGAAGCTCCAGAATCTTCTACAGCCTCTATAAGAATACAAAGCTCCATTGGCTTTGGTGAGAGAAAATTCTATCCTTTTCCTGCTTCAGACGTTAAAAAAACAATGAAGGTACTCAACAAATAGACTAATATCTTATTAGCTGCCATATTTACATCACATTTTACGGAAAAAATTGCTCGGAAATTATAGTTTTTCTGAGATTTTAACCTGAAAAATTGTATTTTCATTGGCTATATGGCAAGAAATGCCTCGTTTGAGCTTACATTCATGCAAATACTATGTAAATACTTATTTACAGTTAATTATACGTACACTGAAAGACATATGGTACATGCAAATCACATTGATGCTATAAAACATAAAGGATAAAACATTTTCAAGCTTCGCTGACAAAGTTAATGCCCTACCATTCAAATTATAACGTAAGAGCTAACGATTAATCTTGTATAAACAAAATGAGTCATGTTGTCTTCCTGCTGTCGTTTGACTTGATTGTTTTATCAATGCGTTTCATTGTTTTCAAACATGATTAGAACTGGAATTGACGTTAGATCAATGAATTAAATGGTTTGCTTCTGGATTTTCTTCTTGCCACTTAAAAAGCGATTTTAAGCGTGTTTTATTATTGATATTAAAATTAGTGTAATATCTGTTTATTGGTCAACGGCTATGAACCGTGGCCTGAATTTGAGATCACAGGGCATTAGTGGTCACATGTCAAGATAAGAGAGCGGCGAACCACAAGAAATGGTACCCTTCATGAAATTGTTGTCGAACGAAACGCAAAGTGTTTGCAAATACGGTTGATAACGCTAAGGAGCATGGGAAAAAGAGAGCAAAAATGTAAAAAATAATTTCTATATTTCTAAAATGAAATAAAAAATTAAAATTTTCTTGAATTTTATTTTATAAATTTATAACTGAAAGATGTTATGGGACCCCATGTAAGGGGGGAAAATGAAATTCTGCCATCTCTCCTTTTCTTTAAATGGACGTCAGCCTTATCAGTGAACAACAGCTGCAGTAGTTGTAAAATGTGTGTGGAGGAGAATGAAATCCAGTGAAATAACACGGGATCATTGCTCAAGTGTTTAGTATTTTTTTTTTCATTTTTTCATTTTTTAAAGAAAAATTTCTACATACTAATTAAAACCTTCTAAAAGAAATGTTAGTAATGAAATTAATTAAACATAAGTCAAATTTGCGCTTGTACTTGAACATTTTTCATTTTTAGCACAACATTAGAGCTTCCCTGCTTGACTCCCGTGTGTAGAAAACAGTTTCTAAGGCGGTGCTTTTTAGGAACGTTTTAAAAAAGAATTTAGAATTTTTTTTGTTGTTCCTGAAAAAAATTTGAAAAAAATAGTGACGAGTTACCACAGGTTCTTTTTCTGCGCCCACTTTGAAAGTTGACAGTTGAGACGCTGTAACAAGTGGAAAAAAAGAAGGAAGTTTGAATGGAAATGGACAGTGACCATGCTAGTCCATCGTAGAGCGGGGTGGATGTCGAGCTCCTCTGGGACGTGATTCCCTTGACAGCGAGCAGGCGAGCCGGGTCTTTGTGACTCGTTGACGGCCAGAGCTTGGCCCGCTGTCCAGGTCTGGAATTGGCGGTTTTGTCTCGCTAGAAAAGGCGCGCGAATCAATAGGCAGTCGCTTATCAGATGGCAAATGTTTGCCGCGAAATAAAGCTCCTCGTGCGCAAAATGTGCTCGCAGGTGTAGGGTAGGGTGGGCCCCTCTTTGTGTGCGGTGTTGGCGTGTCGAGTGCGAGCGTTTATGCCGAGTGGTGGGGCCCAGTGTGTGTGACGTGGTGGATGCCGGCAGCCAATCAATCTCATATGTAAATTTAGGCCTATGCAAAGAGTGGGGAGCGAAAGCTAGTCGGGTTTTGTTGTAGGCGAGTGAGGTGCCCCAGCCGGCAGCTAGTGAGCAAAGCACGCCTGCGCGCTCGGTTCAATATGGCTGCCCTGCACAACGGCATGGTGGAGCAGACGGCCCAGATGTGCGGGACCCCGAACATGAACCCCGGTTTGCCGGCTAAAGAGCACGACGCCATTAAGCTGTTCATCGGTCAAATCCCACGTAATTTGGACGAATCGGATCTGAAGCCCATGTTCGAGGAATTTGGTAGAATATACGAGCTGACTGTGCTCAAAGACAAATTCACGGGCACGCATAAAGGTACGGCGCTTCCATTCATCCTCCCTCTCTCTACTCTGTGTGTGTCTCTCGCTCGCTCTCTCTCGCATCGATCTGGCTCGGGCCGCAACACAAAGAACCTTCTCCCCCAACAAAACGAACAGCCACCGTTTTCTCACACCCAAATCAACATTAGTTGAAATAAAATTTGAGAAAAATAAAGTCAACTACTAAAAAGGAATTTGTGTACCCGAAAATGACGACCGGTCGGCTTCCCCGCTCTACTCGCCCATGTTTCTCTCGCTCTGTTTTCCCCTCGATCGAGAATACGCACCCGACGAAACTCGGCTTTGTCTCGGCAGCAGCCATTGCTTTGCCAGCAGCAGCCGTTCGGTGTTGGTTTTTCTCCCCTTTGTAAACCGGGTTGTCAAGCTGCGCAGGCGATTATGTAGCGAGGGCGAGTGGCGTCTTCGCCATGTCTGCTCATCACCATGGTTGTCTGTACTGCGATCCAGACGGCGCAGCGTAACCCCAGGGTCACGCGCACACGCCGTACTGTGCAGCTGCCGAACCGCCGGTGCCGCGAGTGTTGAAACGTAGCAGTCGGTGAAGAAGGTGGGCGAGGAAAGTTGCGGAGCTCGCGCGTCTTAAAAGCCCTACCCCGTGACTCGAAAAAAAATTGGGTTTGTTAAGTGAGAAAAACGCCTGGCTGCTCCATTCCTGGATTATATTCGACTACTCATAAAGGAAAATTCGCGAGCTCGATTTTGACCAGGTATATAATAACGTATATAAGAAAAAAAAAATCAAAAAAGGCATTTAATTTTTTTGTTTTTTTTTTGATTGATTTTTTAAATGTGAGCAAAAAAAAATTTTCTGAGATGGCAAATCGGAAAGCGTTAATCGGGTTTGTTTAATCAACCCGCCATTTATCTAATGGAGTGAATTTGAATGTAAGAAAGTTGTCAACTCCCGTTTGATAAAAAGGAGGTTTAGAATCGTTTATTGCCAAGAAGGGCTCTCCCAACTCGCTCTTCCGCCTCGAGTTTGGAGGCTGAGCGCATCGCTGATTTTCATGTCAGTTCATTTTCCTTTTGCTCTTTGGCACATTTTGAAGGGGCGGCGAAGGCAGCGCTGCACCCAGGCGAATCAATGCGGCCAACACGGCAGCGAGCGCGGCGAGTATGAGAGCGCCTGTGTCGTCAGGGCTCGCACATTGATTGTGGCAGTTGACGGAGATGCACGCAGGGCCGTTCGCAGACACCGACCTGCATTCTCTTCATTTTCCAGGCTGTGCCTTCCTCACATACTGTGCTCGGGACAGCGCCCTCAAGGCCCAGAACGCACTACACGAACAGAAAACGCTGCCTGGGGTGAGTACAAACTTGATTCATTCGGGGAAAGCCGCGTCGGCGAGGCCGTATCAGAGGCGGCGCACGCCGACGCGGTTCCACCATGCCGTGACCCGCGACCGTGAATGCCGGCGTCACGGTCACCGTCCTCTTTATTACGCCGGTTTTTAACGTGGGAATTTTTCGTCGTGTAGTATAGTAATTATTTCGGTTTATGACGATTATATGAAGAGGGGGGATGTTGAACGATTTTGAACAGCTGATAGTGAGTCACGCTAAATTTAGCTGGGGTTTCCCTCGCCTATCTACACTCAAAATACAAGGGGTGGAAGGAATTGTTTTGGGACGGGGATAATTTATGTTAAATTTTATTTTATTTTATTTTTTTTTTGAAATTTGATATTTGAAAAAAGAAAAATTTAAAAAAATGAATTTGTAATTTTTTTTGGAATTAATTGACTCTTCCATTAATAAGTGTTTGATGGTGTTCGAGTGTGGAATTAGGTTAAAGACATTTTGCAACTAAAATGACATTCATCGAACAACACGCGTCGGGCGAATAACAAAAGCAATTTAACAAATGACACGCTGCCATCTTTCTCCCTCGTTTTTAAATGTTATCGGCATTTTACACCATTTATTTTCATGTATTAATTTACTCGAGCAAGTGTGCGTGTATTTCTTAACACTTTTTTCCCCACGGTAATGATTTATGCCTTCTGTACTCCTACTTTGTTTGACATATTGTTGGATTGCTGGTTACACGTTTCACTCGAGTAAATGACCACATGTTTAATGTCGGGTAGTCAGTCACTCTTGTCACAGGGTCTACCACCTTGCCACTGCACCGTCCTTTGAATTCTAATTTGAAGCAGTGAATCAGTTGCAAGTAGCCGCAAATCACTTGGCAAAATTCGAATCAACAATGCTTGCTTTGCGGGCTTTCATGCTGCAAGGGGCAGCTTTGCTTCTCAGAGTTTATCAGATCAGAGTGATTTTTCCTAAATAATGCGTGTATTGCGGGCTTTCATGCTACAAGGGGCAGCTTTGCTTCTCTGTGTACATCATTATACTATGGTTTTTCCTAATGCTCTTCGTATTTTGAGACAATTTACAGTTAACGAGTCATTGGGCGGGTAAGATTGTTCCTCGAGTCGAATTGTGAGCGACAACTTGTCAGTCTTGATGAAATCAGACTTTGATCGTTACACATGTTGAAAATAAATTCCGAAATTGCTTTATTTTTATATCCGTTAATTCGATTTTGAGATTTATTTCCACTAATTTAACGGATTTGTTTCAACAGTGGTATTGATTTCGGTTTATAAATAGATGCATAATAAGTTTGAAATTTGATTATTTTCAAATTTGCGAATGTATTTATTTACGTGTATACTACGGATAAAAATATTCCATTAAAACGTTAAATATTTAAGAGTTAAAAGTGAGGGATTTGCAAACTTTTGATTTATTTATTCTCTTTCCTCTTTTGAATATACGACACGATTAAATGTTGGTCACGTGATTAACGCGTTTCCGGCCGGGGTGGAGAAATTCCGGACCGATTTAGTCCTCTTTAATTAGCGGCGACATTAATTTTAATTGCAATTTGTACGAAATTTTCAGTGGAATTAGAGTAACCTTAGAATTAAAAATTTTAAAAAATGAAATTTTTTTGCCAATTGGCACAGAACTGGAAAAGTTTTTACATCGGAATTGTCTTGTATTCTTTGGCTCGAAACTCGTATCTCGGGGTCGTTTCGTGTCCAAGAAATCTTTAGTTTATATTTTTTTTCTTACCTCCATTACATATTTTTTCCCCTACCCTAGTTTTTTTTCTCGAATAACATACCAACATAATAAATTATTTGTCTGCTGAGTCAGGACCCTTTCCATAAGGGGATTTAATGGACATTGCCTATTGGTGCAAGTCAGGTTGCAGAATTTAAAATAAAATTAAAGAAAAAAATTCACCTTGTAATCGTACTGCCAACCTTTTCTACCTAATTTTTTCTAATTTTTTAAATTTTTTTCGGGGTGCCATCAGTTTTTGAAGCGATTTTTTCTTCTCTAACAAATTGCTTTCACATTTTTTCCGATTTTTTTCTCCATTTTTTTTGTCCAAGGAAGGACTTTTCGTATAGGATGAAGGAAGAAGAAAAAAGGCAGATGTCAGATTCAATTTTTAGCCTCGTTGAAACCTGGTCTTTTTCGCTCTTTGCTATGGCGCTCGTATGTAAGGGCGTACGTGAGCCGTGCTGGGCAAAGCCATTAATTTTGAATTGTTGGAGTCCTGCCATGGAAACAGGAACTCATTTAGCAAGTCGCAGAAAGTAAAATCCTCGTCTCGAGGAAAAATTAATGAAAGGTCATTGTCAGCCTGGCTTCTGCTTGTGGAGGAAGAGGAGGGGAAAAGAGACAGATTAGCCGCGACTCTCATGCAACATGCATGTCGATTAATGGGTCTGAAAGGGTTAAAACTCCCTCCGCACTCTACTACTTCATTGTCTTTGTTAATGGCATTATTCCCGCTTGAACTTAATATTTTCTAAAACGATGCAGTGCGGGATTTTTCATTTTAATTCCCTCATATGAGTTTTATGTCGAAACGAGTTAGAAATTATAATGTTTGGATTAAGATGTGAAGGAATTGAAAATTTTTTAATTTTATTAAATGTTTTCACTCGGGAGACGTCATTTTCAGGAAATAACTAAATGACAGCGTCATTGATCTGCTTTTGGCAGGATCATGGGCCTAATGGATATTAACAATATCGATTTTTAATGTTTGTGTTCATTTTTAAACTCACAAATATAGTAATAATTTTTAAAAAATATAATTTTTATTAAAAATTGTGAAATTTCTAACTTTGATTTTGATCGTCTTCAATCAAATTGCAGACTATACTGCAAGAAAAATGAGATTTATAAAAATTGACAATAATTACGTTTAAAATTGTAAAAACAACACTACAATTAGAAAACAGTAATTTATTTAAATTTTTTTTATTGTATTCAAACACTTTTTGGGTAAGGTCGTAGATTAGAAAAAAGGAGTCAAAGCAGTGCACGAGGCGTGAAAAAGGGGGAGAAATAATTATGTCAGAGTCCAGTAAGTGTAATAGATGGAGCTTCACTCATCTTTTGCGAGAGTTGTGGGTGAGGCAGCCAATCAACGTGAAGCGAATGTTGAAAGTTTAATGCCCACTGCAGGGCAACGCGCGACGCAGCAGCTCCCCACTGATGGGCTGGAAATTTCAATTTCCGTTTGTGGAGCTAATTAGAGATCGAGCAGTAGAAACACCCCGCCCACACAAGTTTTTGTGCCGAGTTAGTAGTGGAAGCTCGTTGTAGCTGTTTCCCTTGTGACGATGAATGTTGAACATCATTTATGAGCGCTAGGTTTCATCCGTCCAGGTTCATGAATGAAAACATGAAATGGAATTTCTGAGTAAATCCGTTTGTTATCTTTTAATTGTATATAGTGAGGTTGTTAGCAGATAAAAGAGAAAGTGAAATCCAGAAAAAAGGTTGCATTATCTGGCAAATGCGTGTTTATGCAATGGAAATCTGCTTTTGCAAATAGCGTAAGGAGGATATAAGATGCGAGATTGGGCGAAATGGGGGTGGCGTTGAATATTATCATTGGAGATTTGCATTTTTCGAAAAAGTTTTTTTTTTCTTTCTCCTACTATTTTTTTCTTCAGATGATGGGCATATAAGAGTATTGGAAATCAATGATGTCAGATTATCTCTTTCCCGAGGACTCGAGCAAGCTACAGACAAAAAGCTCTAGAGATCGACCCTGGGTTGGGAACATACAAGAGCCAAGTCCCTCTGTTTCCAATTGGAGCTACACGGGATACGGTAGCTGTTATTCCCGTTTGTCTATCAAATTTGGATAATTTGTTAGGATTTACTCCAATGCTGTAATGAAATATGCTATGTAGTCGAATATTAATTTAGATGCAGAGGAATTGCTTGAATTTTATTGACAATATCACATTGAAAAATTAGATTTCCTCAGTTACAGTTCAATGAGTAACAGAGTTTATAAAGTTATTTTGAAGAATAGTGCACATATTGGATATTAATCACAGGTTGAATTACATTTATTCAATTAATATATGAATTATACGTCAGATTTATAATTAACATGGAATTTGCAAGTTATACGCGTGTTATGCTTTATGCAATTTATAAATATATTTGCGTGTTTATTTTATTAGAGAGTTAGCGGAAAACAAAACTTGTGTTTATTATAAATCTAACTTATAATTAGAGAGTTTGCGGGAAAACAAAACTTGTGTCTTATAACTTATAAATTCCATGTTAATTATAAATCTGACTTACATTTAACATGGAATTTAGAAGTTATAAGACACAAGTTTTGTTCTCCGCAAACTAATTTTCAAGTGTGTATTGTTGAAAATAATTATAGTTTTACTTTTGGACTCGCAAAAGCAAAATTCAACAAATATATTTGAGTATTAAAAAGAAGTAGACTGTTTATGGGAGAAAACTGACGTATTTGACGACATGTTACTGTGTGTGTTACAATAAAGTGCGGTAAGTAGATGAATTTCACTTGGTTTTATTCGCGATAAGAGTTCGTTGCACGGTTTGATAAGGCAAAAGTGTCGTCTCACAGTATTTAGATATTGAATAAAATTGTAGAAAAATTCGGTTGGAGAATAAAAAAAAGAAAATAAGGGATGTTGCTCCTCCGGCTGGAGTTTTTTATGAAAATTCTTTTTCCTCCCCTCTTTTCTCTCATAGGAGCGAGAAGTAATGCTGGTGGGCATAAGTTTGCATATAAAGGTGCTTGTCGATTCTGGGCGCAGACTATTGCCTGTGCGAGCAGTTAAAACGATTTTCTATTATTCTTGGCGTTGGTTATTACGGGAGTGGAACAATTTGCCACTCAACCCTTTAATCGGCTCCGAATCTCGATGCTAGCGAGTTGATTTCTGCCAGCTGACCTCGCAATGGAAGCTCGTTTATTTTATCCGAGGGATAATTGATAGAGAGGAAGTGCGTGGCCCAACTTCTCAGAGCTCGATGGCCAAAGTTGAGAGTGCATGCTCCGCGAATAAAAGGGTTAGCGTGCTACGCATTATTGGACGCGTGCCATTCACCGGCTTAATGATGCTAAATGAGAGTTGCAAATGATTGTAGGGGGTCCGGCAAAGAAAACGATGGCTTAAGGTTTTTGTGCGCCGAGAATTTCTACGATGAAATTGAAATTTTCTTCTCTTTGGTTTCTGTTTCTTGCTCCTGGAAAACAATATCGGTTTGGCATTCTGTCAAAACGTCTTGTTTTTTCAGAAGGTAGGTTTCTATGACTTCTTAGTCTCGTAAAAAAATTTTTCTCTCTCTCTTGCTAGGCAGACACATTCACAATCGCTGCGATATGTTGGTTTAATTATGAAATCTCGTCTTGTGTTCACCCTCGCGTGTATTCTTGGTGAAAAGTAATCAACTTGCCAATTTTCTTCATTTTTTCTTTGTTGGCGATTCCAATGGGTTGTCGATGGGCTCGATGAACTCATCATATTCTTGCGAAGTCGTTTTTGGAAGTTTCGAGTATGGTGAAAACAATTATGAAATGTTTTTCAAATTGGTTGCTTCAATTTTTTTTTGATCGGTATTTAGAATATGCTATAATGGTTTGAGGAGAGTTTGTCGTGAGAGTTGATGAAAATTTTGTGGATGGGAAGTCTTAAACGTCCAAAAGATGATGACATTTTGATTAACTTTTTTGAGTATAGCTACATTTTTGTCATTATTAGTTCTGTGGCTAGACGAAATAGTTGTTTCGGAAAGTCATTTATTAATATTTACTTCAAATGCCACCGTAAATTAAATTTGAACGATGAAATTATGTTCTGGTGGACGAGAGATCTGTTTGTGTGTAGGCCTAAGGTTCTCAAGAACTTTGTTTATAGTTGAAGGGGGGGAATCCATAAGGAAAAGTCGAATGGTTTAAATATATACAATTTATTCAGTATATCATGTGCTGAACTAATGGATTAGTTATCCACAGTTATAAAATTACATAACCAAATTATAACTAATCATATACATATGAGTTTGCAGAGAACAAAACTTATGTCTTATAACTTATAAATCCCATGTTAATTATAAATCTAACTTGCAATTATCAGGGAATTTATAAGACAAATTTTGTTTTCCGCAAACTCTATTAGGTAAAACAATTTATATTTATAACATATTCTAACCAATGTATTTAAAATATATAATTTTTCCACAAGAAATTACACTTTTACTGACATCTCTGTTTTTATCTTTGTAAAACAATAGTTCCATTCTATTATAGCCAGAAACAGGTAAACGAGAGCAAAAATCTAAGCACTAAAAATAGCAACCATAGATTCTTCATTGTGCACTGCACAAGCACCAAAAGACATTTATTCACGAAACTTATTTTCGTGCGAAATATGCAGTCACGAAAAATAAAATATATTGCCGAACACTTTATTTCTCAAAGGAGAAAGTTCGCACAATCCATCGACAGCATTTTCTAAAATATAACAAACGTTGTTGAATTTATTACTACTATTAAAGTTGTTTGGAAATCCCCTACAACAGCTCTCTTAAAACTTGACATTATAATTTGACACGAATTTATGAACGCATTCAAATTTCAATGTAAATACTACTTAACTATTAATAATTTGCCACAACGGTCTTGAAACACCATCGCATGGAAATTTAACTTCATGAGATTTTAAAAATTATGTTACGACGCACTGGCAAAATTACTACTTGCTAATGCGATATAAGGTCAACAGTCTGGACCTAATCTGTAAATCAATGCAGAAATAGAGAAGTTAATCAAAAAAATTAAATTTATTGTAAATGTAAAATGAGCACGATTGTAAGAGTAGTATGATTGTAATAAGAAGATAAATGATTTTGGTTATTGCATTGTGAAATGCCGAAGCGAGCAGATGAAACTCCGGAATTGTGTATCTTTTATATTTGCTTTATTTTTTGTTACTTAATTATATTATATTATTACTTATTTATCTGATTGAATAAACTCTTTTTGTCTATTTAATGGAATTGGATCATTATATAACGTGCACGAATGTCTAAAGAATACTTTACAAAATTCTTTACAACAAATTTAATTATTGTAAATTTTTGTAGTGTATTTACAGGTAAAGTTGAACAGTTGATCTAAAGACTCAAGTTGTAATGCAATTAATTTTTTCTATTATTTTATCCACTTAGAGTCGCGAAAGAGGATTTCAGTTTGAAAAATATTAATATTTTATTTTTAATTGGCGCCTAGTTTTTAATTTTATTGAAAGCAATCTGAGGAGTCGATTGTGTGCGACTGGAATTTGCGCAAGTAGAGGAAAGAAAAGAAGAAAAAGTTGTGCATCATTTAAGAGGAAAAGGAGAGAGTCACAATTAGGAGAAGATGGAAATGGCCTGAGTCACACGGACTTGGAAGAGCGCCAAAATTGATGAAATATTTAACAAAACCTAATGCATTCATTACCTTGAAAATGTTGCGAATTAATTTCATTTTTACTTGACCTGTTTTGCCCTCGGTTGCAGATTTGTGCGCTTAATATTGGGTCCGAGTGAGGAAAGGATTCGAGTCAAGAAGTCTCCGCTTCCTGTCATCCATCTTGGATATTAGGAAATGTCAGAATATTTTAGACGGTACGAAGAATTGGAAATGGGAATGGGGGAAAAAGAGGGTCGGAAAGAGGGGGAAGGGGGTCGGCGAGTTGGGAATTATTTTTGTGATCCTTTTCGGGGAAGCGAAGTTTGCTGAGCTCACATATGGCGCATTTATAATTCAATGGTGAGGGGTTGAAATATTGAGTAGGTCAGTAGAAACGCAATGCATTTGCAGTCGGGGAATGAAGCCGATCAATTAATATGCTCGGTGGTAACTCGGACAAATGGCGAGCGAGCACGTGCTGCCCTCGTGGCACAGACAGTTTTCTGCGTGACAACCCTAGCGTGGTGGCTGGAATGAAGTGGGTGAAAAATTCACGAGAACTTTGCTCTTGCTGTCTTTAAATTCGGGTAAATGTGGAGGCCAAGATGAATTTTAAAGAGTCGGCGGCTTATTCCGCATGCGCTGAAAATGAATTTAATAAAACAGTACGTTGATGATGGTTGGAGTGGGAGTTGGATGAAGGTCTTCAACTTGAATTTTTTTCTGTAATGTCAGTTAAAAATTTTATTATTGCAGTAATGCATACAATTATGATGGAGGAAGAGTAGAATTTATTTAGATTATTTTTATTTTTTTTATTTTTTGTAGGGGTGGTGTGGAGATTGTGGTTAATATATTTGAAGAATTTAAAATTGTTGTGAGGTGAGTTTTAAAAAATACACCGGCGTATTGTTTACAAAATCAGCTTTTTCCCGCGTATTGTTTGAGACCCGCGCGCTAATCGAGACCAGTGAATTAATTCAAATCACAACAATTTTTTTTCTTTTGGCAAGAAATTTGTTGATTTTCATTTTAAAAATTATTTTTTTGTATGTGGAATGGTAATTACCGTATTTTTATGAACATTGTGAGGTTTGAAACTTTAATTTAAAAAAAAAATTATTTAGAATGTTAGTTTGTCTAAACCCATAATGCCAGCAAGCTAAATGAGATCGGCGTCGTAAACGGTAAAATACGGTAATTTATATTTACTATTAATTAGTATTAGCACATTTTCAAGTTTTACTAAAAACAGCAAGAAATAAGAAATATCTTGCTTCTAATTCAACCATCAAAACGTAAATCCAACGCACGTTTCACTGGGGGGAGAATCCTAAAACAAAACGATCGTCCAAATTATGCTATCCAAATGTTATAAACTTTCACTTGTAAATACCAAGATTTGCACACTAATTCCCTTCGTTTTATACCTAACTATAACCATGCAAAGTGTTTTATCTTATATTTGAGAACCAAAGCATCTGGCTCCTTTGTTGCGATTTTTCTTTGTTTTATTTTATTACTGCGCACGAGCACTTATTTTGCCCGATTCCCACCGAAACTTCAGCAAATGATGATGTATCAATTGCTGATAATCTCAACTCGATCTCTCGGCTCACTCGCTCGTCCATTCCCCCCGATGCCCGTATCATTTTTCACGTTTGAATTTTCTTTTTTCGACTTTTAAATACAAAATGCATTTAGCAGCGAATAAATAAATAAAATTATGGAATTTATTTAATACGGAAGACGAAGAAACGTGATGAATTGGTGCAAATTGATTTTGGCTCGGTAGTATTACGATATAAACCTTTTAAACACATCACACGGAGAAGAGATGTGCGGATGCGTGCGCATGGGCAGGAGTGGGTGGTATAGTGGTAGCAAAGTGTAATGTGCAATCAATCACTAGTTCTTTGATAGCGGCGTCCCAATCCCGAGATTGTGATTGCTACCCATTCCACTCCACAAGGCCAAGAAAGGAGAGAGGACCTTAAATCACTGCGAGTGCTAACTGTCATGAACAGGCATTTTGACAGACAAGCAAGTGCTGCAACATGGAACATGGTTGATTCGTTGCTGCGAAACCAACATGAACAAAATAAAAATGGCTGCCCGTCTCGTGACTTCGGCTGGAGCTGTAATTCCATAGAGTTAAAGTGGGCTGATACATTGGCGAACGCAGAAATTAATTTTGGGGGTGCAAAGCATAATTCTTTCGAAAATTAAAATTAACGCATAGTTTACGATTAAATTTCTTTATTTATTATTGCCCCAAAGCGTAGTTTTCACTTGAAAAAATAGAAATTTTTCATCTTCTTTCTTTGTGTAAATGCATCAAATTGAAAAAAAAAAGCATTTACTTGTAGTGGAAAGTTAGGGAATCTTCGGGGTGCAAATATACCCTTCTACCACCTCCCTGCATACTTCAGTGGGATGATAAATTCTCCTACACTTTGGCACTTCTACATGTTTTCTGTGATAGCTGATACCATAATTCAGTAATTGTGTATTAACCCTCCGAGTCATGACGAAAAAAAAAACAACATACAACATAGAGACCCGTGCATGCGTGTGCACATTTTTCACACCCAAATTTAACCTTGGATTAGGCACCCCAGTGTTTTAGTAGGTTCCTATCACCTGCAGAACGCTTAGTAGGAGTAGAAAATTAAGTAAAATAGGTCATTTGAACCTTTTAAAGTTAATTATTACAAAACGAAAGTGGAACTATACCTCTGGATTGTGTGTATTGTACTAAATACAGGAAAGCCCGACCGAGTTTTAAGCTGGGCTCGTAAGGGGCAGAAATTTTCAAAGCCGAATAGTTTCTTTATGAGTAGTTCAAATGACACAAAATTTCAGAATAACACACTTTACTAATAAGTAAACTAAGTCCCATAATTGAAAAAAATTTAATTATCCAAATAAAAAAAAATTTGTATTCACAAAATCAGGTGTGCACGTTTATGCACACCGTCGGTACTCTGAGGGTTAACCATAGAGAATGGTTTTTGGTATGTGAGAAAAATTGAGCGGTTGCGTGCAAGTTTGGTTTGAAAAGTAAATAGTGACTTTATCCATTAATTTGTTAGACCATGACAAGATTTTGTGATTAATGGGGTTTAGGTTTAATTTATACTTTGTGTATTTGTCAGTTAGTTGTAAAGTTTTAAGAAAAAATTCAATTCCGAGGATATAAATCCTTTGTTGTGTTTTCGACTTTTGAAAGTTGTGAAAAGAAAAAATGATGTCACTGTCATAAAAAAGTTATAACCAAAAGGCTATTCAGTACGAGTCAAATAAATGCCACTTGAATTGTGATTTTTGTGTTTTTTTATCGTATTTATGATATGATTCTTGTCATTTCCTGTTGCCAATAAGTCATCGGTTTGAATTACAGAAATGGTTCTCAAATTTTATCAGGTCGTGGAGCACCTAGATGTCACGATACTCTGCAGACACCGTGAAAAATTGTTCTTTTTTTAAAAATACGAACTAGGAATAATATTTCTGGGGGAATGTATAATACACATGGTCTCGCATCTAACCTATGCATTGGAATAGCCTTAGATGAGAAAAGACGGGCATTATTTGATTTCAGTCAAAACGTAGTTTGAATACGACTGGGGTATAATGTAACAATCTATACGGCGTTCAAAAACTATGCTAAATTGTACCTTTTCTGTAAGATTGTAAATTTCATAGAAAAAAAGCAAGAAAAATCAGATTTCCAGGTTTTTATTTTTAAAAAAAAAGTATTCCCATTTATTGAGTTGCAGTACTTTAGCCGTAGTAGAGCGATAGCAAGTGTGAAAAAGGTGCTATTTGTGTTTGTAGTCATTTGTTGAAGATGCTATTCACTTTACATCGTACACACACCATTGAATGGAACGATATTTTCTTTTTTTTCATTTTATATATATCTTTATTTGGGTAGGAGGCTTGCAAACAAGTGTATGGATTTTTGGACGCAGTGAAATTCAATTGCCAAGTGAATAGGGTGGCAGCTGCCGAAAACTCGGGTGTCTGCTTATTATTCCTTATGCCGGAGACGCCGAGTCCCAGTTTGGAATGTGTGTGCGCGCGCGCGCGCATTGGAAATACTTTGATTTATTAAGTATGCGCTGTTGGTGCACTTATGAAGGGATATTGATATCATATGCGCATGAATGGTTCGCCTGCTCACACATTTTGAACAGGTGAAGTTTTCCAATTTAATGGCGGCAAACGCAGCGGTAGCATTTCTCTCACTCTTCCTCCTCACTCTTTCCCCTATCTCGCCCAACCCTTCCTCCCCATCTCTTCCGCCTTGGTCGGAATCAAAGGGAGGCCGCGAAAAAATTCAAGATGCAGTCCCATTATGGAGGTTGCCAGGAGCCTGCAGCACTTTAATAACTTGGCATCGAGGCTGTGGGCCCCACGAACATCGGAAACTAATCTCCTTCAAATGACTTTTCAAGTTGTAGAATAATTTCCATGCTGCGAAGGCTTGCTAAGGGAGAACGGGGGAGGGGAGCCTTTTCGGAAGGTGTCCAAGAGCAGCCAATAAGCCCTCGAGCTAAGAGGAACGAGGAAGACTCACTGGGGATCAACAATTTCATTTTGAGTTACTGATGACTGTCACCGTGTGTGCCACACACTTGCGAAGAGGAAGGGGGGAGCAAGGGGAGAGAAGGAATAGTTTGGTTTGTTAAGAGGAATGAGTTCGGTGATTGGGGTCAGCGAGTTAGTGTTGCAGGTATTATTCTTGGCTGTGTGGAAGTAACAAGAGGATTTTTGCAAAGTTCCTTTTCAAGATGTAATCTGGCGAACCTGATTCGGGGCTGGGAAGTGAAATTGATGAAAGATGATTTGGCCCCGCTCCAGACGACGGCCATAGAGTTGGCCGAGAAGTCCGAGATGTTGGCAGGGAAGGTACAACTTGAATCATTTGCAAATCGATTGAATGAAAAATTTGAAGTGTACACGGTGAAATAAAATGAAATGAAATGTGGGACCAAAAGGTTTCAGTTAAAAATGGTGCGTTATTGAATAAAAGATTGGGGTCTTGAGGGTTATTTTTAAATTTTACAGGTTATTTTAAATTTATTAAGGGAGGGTTAAGTTAATATTCTCTGCAGAGATGAAGAACAGTCATGGAAAAGTCATTAATATAATTTTAAATTTAAATTCCGTGCATGAGGAGATTATCTTGTTGAAACGTTGAAACACGTGTTTTTTGAAATAAATCGTTAGTATAGATTGTTTTAATATGTGAGATTGTTAAATGCGTGTGTTTTATGGCGAGGATTTTGATTAAAAGATTCAAAATGGAACTCGAAATTTAAAATTTAAAGGATTCAAAACAGATTCCGATCAGTCAGATACAGAAGTATATGAATATTTAAAAAATAAATATTTTATCCTTTGAATAGAAAGAATGCCAATGGCAGCGACGGATTGGCACAAATGTGTCAATTAAAATAAAGTTTAAAATTCAAGAAATATTTAAAAGTCCTTTAATAATGATGAAACTTTGAAGTACCAATTAAAATTTTTTCAAAGAAATAACGACACAAATGCAAAGTTCCTAAGTGATCCGAATAATGAAGCTAACCACTTCTCGTAACGGGGATCGGAAAGATGAAACATTGGAAATTCAAGTGGCTGAGCCAAAAGTGTAATGGTCATAAACCATTAGGAGTGTATTTACAAATTCTAATTAAATGATTGAAGATGAAATTTGGACGTCGCAATCGAACAACTTAGGAAAAGGATAGAGAAGGGACTTAGCGAAATTAGTTGATTATACTTGGGCTGAAATTGAAGTTGCGAGCTGTTGGGAATTGCGGTGCAGAGTTTGAAATTGGCGTCGTGGTAGTGTTTAATTTGCATTGCGCAATTCCACGAGAGGCCATAATTTATTTATGTCACAAATGCATGACAAGTGGAAATGGAACAAGTTTTGCTCTGCTCCTATTTAAACCACCCAACAGGGAAGTGACGGGTTTCAATCAGAATCGATATGGCAGAAAAAAATAAATATATATATATAAATAAATACCGTTTTCTCGTCTAGAACGCGAATATCGCATGCGTGACTAAGATTCCTGGAATTTTTAGATATAAAAAGAAAATAAGGAGAAAAAGTAATGTAATTTTTTACCATTGTTATTTTTTGTTTATAAACAATGGTAAAATTTAATAATTTTTTAGTTCTTGAAAAAAATTATTGTCACGCTCGTTACACACTGTCATTGGCATCGAGTGTCTTAAAGATTTGTTCTGACTAAAGGTGGGATTTCACTTACGCGTATTCGCGTACTCGCGCGACAAAACTACTCGCGCGAGTACATCTCTCGCGGT